>JAGFPH010010444.1:2267-17926 GCA_018207615.1 Philaenus spumarius | reverse complement strand
CATTTTACGTAAGTTAAATTAAATTTTACACCTTAATTAACGTCCTAAATATTTCAATAGGGATTCGTTTCTGTGATTAATCTGAAACACGGGTAAGAACTCTCTAACGAAGCATTTCCGGACCTATGAATATATGAACTTTTTTTCGTTATTTTTTTGTAGTAGAATCAGCTCAGAAAGTGCTCGGAACATAATGCAAATAAATGAATATTTTAGCTCATAATAACTTTAAAATATTTTGTTAAATTCTGGGTATTGTTCACAACTACCAAGAAATACATTTTCTTTTTTTTGTCAATATCTCTGTTATCCTTTGAGCTACAGACAAAATACAAAACCTTTGTGTTTGACATTAAAAAAGTAAACTTTTTTGTCTCTTGTAATTTTTTTGTAAAGTTAGCGGTTTATGAGATATTTGACATTAAAAATAATGAATGGCCTCCATTTTGAAAGTATTTAAAATAATGTTATAATTTTGTGAACAATGATAAAAGGTTACGTAATAAATAGGTGTACAAAGTTTGAGCTGAATATCCTTTCTACTTTAAAAAATATTAAGTATTTTGTAAAATACACATACAGACGGACAGACGAAAAATAAGCCCCGTAGGCCCATGTTTATATTGTGAAATATGTTTGTCTCAATCCCAGGAACATATCCACAAAAGAGGTCCAGAGAGTTCGGGGACACTCTGTATGCATTGCATATTTTTTAGTTATCTATTCAACCTTTGGGAAGTGTAGGCTAATAGGCGTACCGGTTCACATTTAGATTTCCACCTTGGTTGTTTGTCTGGTTGGAAAAAAGCGATGATAGCCTGTTGGTACTTTTTGCCATAAAAAAAGTTATGAAACCTTGACGTCTCCGCACCTGCTCGCTTCACTCACCAACCTCCATAGTGACTAGCTGCTTAGCCGCTCGCTCCCTATCGACACTCTAGGCGAAGCAAATGCAGATAGATTGTTATTCATTCTGATGTTTTCACGGAAATAACAATCGATTAGGATAGAAACACTTAATGGGTTAGGGTAATGGTGGTAGCGGTGACCTGGATCCTAAAGCATAAGCAGTAGGGACAGAGTTTTGATTAGAACAGAGACATCTGGATCGGGGTGGGTTGGTGGGGGAAAACATGCGCAGTAGGCTAGTAGTAGTTTGCATGAATGACAGGAATTTCTTTATACAATAGAAAAATAATTTAAATATAATTTATTTCGCGTTCGAGACGACCCGCAAGTACTTGTGTGGAAAGCTATATCCCATTTTAATCGTTTATTTAACGACCCTATAATGGTGATTATTACGTGTTTATACTTTATGTGTTGTGTAGTGTTTTGTGTCATGTGACATCGTCTGAAATAGTCGTCTTCAACAATGACAGAGGTATGTGTCGAAACTGGTAAGACCCAGCAGCAGTAGAGGGGAAATTAACAGGACCATTTGAAAGTTGGTAAATTAATTAAAAAAATTTACAGTAATGGTCCAGGAAGTAGGAGTCACAATAATGAATAAACATAATTTATTTTGTACTATTTTCGAGTTGAATGACCTATAGTTATTCCACAAATTATGACATTTTTTATCTCACTTCAAAATTTAAGTGTATTTACCTCTGGGCACGGCTACAGCGAAGGGTTGATTGATGGTGTTGACGAATTTTTTCCCGATGAATTTAAAAAGAAGGTTCTAAAATTAGCTTCTTAACTTTAATGTCTTAAGTGGATGTTACACTCAAAACGGAAGTTTTTTTAATATATGCATTACATACAGTTTTATTAATTTTTTATGTAAGGAATGGTATAAAAAAATACAAAAATGTTTTGTAAAAATAGTGTACAAATTTCACTTTTAAAAATTTTTATCATTACATAAACAAAATCAAAACGTAAAAAATTCGGCAAGTTTGAAGAGGTATGTTGAAATCTATATTCCATTAAGAGAACTAGATGATTTGTTTTATGTTTGTGCTGTTTTTTTTAAAAGTTGATATTTTTTAGAAATTTATGTAGGTTTATGGTGGTGCAATGTGTTTTTGTATGAGACGACTTTAAAATGTATTTTTATAAATTTTGTTTGGCTTCTAGGCTACATACAAACATAAACCTACCTGAATATGACGAAAAACACTTGCAGAATAGGTGGTGAAAATTCCGTTCTTAAAGTACAAGCACTTATCTAAAAAAAATTTGAAATTCAAATTTTCGTCGGCGAACTGTTATTGAAGTGACGCTTGTCTGGTACATTGCAGTGGCACAGGTGACTGGATAATTAAAGTTGTAAATGCTTATATATCGCATAGGTCCTTTAATTCCCACTACACATACATTATTAAACTATTCAGGGCCTACATTTAACCGCAAAAACTTCCCAGTGAAATTTCCAACAACAAAAAATATGCAATTAAAAAATTTAAGTCCCAAAAATGTGCCATTTCTCAGAAAAATATTTTTTTCTCTTATAAACACATGTGAATCGTGACTTATAATATATTTTTCTTCTTTCTTATTTTAAATTGTTTACCATTTTCAGTGTTAGATCCCCTTCCTTCCATCGGGCGCATTCTAGAAGTTACCTCCATATCAGTGACTTTTTTCTAATAAAATGTGGAAGAGTGCGCTCGGCTGTCTCATTTTCTGCCCCATTTCACAAGACTCTTCTAGGAATTGACCCATACAAAATTTTGGCCATTTTCTAATTTTATTCAGTGTTAGAGTGAGTTTTCGACGGGACTGAAGGTAGTTTCCCGATGCACCCGATGATGTCATAAAGTAATTGGAAGGTAACGTCCTTGTGCGACCGATCGCATGATATGAATCATTCAACTCGAAAATAGTACAAAATAAATTATGTTTATTCATTATTGTGACTCCTACTTCCTGGACCATTACTGTAAAATTTTTTAATTAATTTACCAACCTCCAAATGGTCCTGTTAATTTCCCCCTCTACTGCTGCTGGGTCTTACCAGTTTCGACACATACCTCTGTCATTGTCGAAGACGAACATTTCAGATGTTGATCACATGACACAAAACACTACACAACACATAAAGTATAAACACGTAATATTCACCATTAAAGGGTCGTTAAACTATTTAATTGTTTTAATTGTTGTACTTATGACATTTTCATATTATTCGTATTATATATATATTTATATATACTACATATTTGAGATGTGTATATTTAGAGTATATACTACTACATATACAGTATACAGCAATAAATATACTACGTATTTTGTAAGGGGTGGACAAAAAAACAACAGTTTTTTAGCGAACATTACTTTTAGACATTTTTTGTAAACATAATGTGTAACCATTTGTATTCCTATAATAGAAACAGTTTCTATTAAGAAATGTTTTTGCTACATTTTCATTGTATCTTTCAATTTTTGGCAAATGTTATTACTTTAATGTTATTATTAATATTTATTATCATATTAATTAGTATTATAACTTTATTTAATATTTTTAAATATGTCAAAAATTGGATTCTTGCAGTAAAGACATATACTTAAAAGTCTGTAATCAAATATCCATAGTATGTGATAATAAAACATTCATTAAAGTGCATTTATTGCTTCATTAAAAAACATGGAGGCAACCTACAGATGCGCCCGATCGCATTTCAAAATCAATGCGCCCGATGGAAGGTTAAGCGTACCATATTCTTCTGATAATTAGGTCATACTTAATTCCAAATAACTCTAACTCTGTACAAAATTCTCACACAAAACATTTGTCAGAAGTGTGAAATGCAATATGTTTATACAAACTGTAAAGACATTGACCGCTTCACGATTTCGTTTTTATTCTCTGAACTGGATAACTGAATAAAATTCCTCATGGCTAAACACTGTAGTAAATAGGCCCCGGGTTATATAGCCTAAATAAATTCCACGGATTGGCACAAACATTGTCAACATTTTAATTTAATCAACACCGCACTGCTGACATAATGTGTTTTAGCAATATAAATAGATCATATGCAACCCGGTTTGTTGTTTTAAAACTAATTGCCCATCAGTATTGAGTTTAATTGCTTCGATAGATTTAAAGCTTTGATGAACCCAATTAGGAAAACGTAGAATCGTTACGTAGGCGTAGTTCTCCCGATAGTTGGTGCGACTATTGTAAAACATTATAGAAACTAGTAAGCCCCCGTGAAAAATCACAGGCTGATTAATTAGATACACTTCAGAAATACATCATTTAAAAAACAAACAATTTAAAAGTTGCATTAAGGCCTACTTATCTAGGCCAACCTAACTATGCTGACGGGGTTTTTTAACTCGGTAAATGTGTACAATAATAAGGGTTAAAAAAACTGTAGGCCTATTTGTTAAATATTTGTATATACATACGTTATTATATATTTAAATAAAGATAAAAATACTACCTTTTAATTGCTTTTTATTTTATATTGATAGATCAAAGAAATTATTTAGAAGTTATTAATATTATAGCGAAGAAATTAATAATCAAATATGTTTATATTATTATGTTATACGAAGATGTACGAATGTTTCAGAAGTTAAACGAGTAGGTATCTCTTCTTTAAATTTGTATAAACATATTACATTGATGATAAAAGATTGTATTTATATACAGATTATAACCTCAAAGCAAATATTGTAATGTATATTATAGCATAACTTAGTTCTATAACTAATATTTAAAAAAGTCAACTTCTCAAGAAATTATAACGATTGAAGTTGTAAACATAACCCCAAACTATGATCTACACTGGGTTTACAGATGATGGATGAAATCAGCTGTTATATTATATGTTACTCAAGTACAGTCGTTTTTATTAATAGGAATTTATTATTTTTTGTAAAATTATGTGCATTTATGTCGTAGCATTAATTTGTCTTCAGGGCTTTTCTGCTTTTCATAATATTAGTTACTGATTATTGTTTTTTTTTACCAACTAATTTAATCCGAACAAGCTAGGAGACAGAAATAGAACGTGGCCAAACAAATCCAACAACCTGAAGACGTTTTTCACCGGTAGTAAATTATTTTTTGAGATTTGTCATACGGTACTACAATGAAATTTTGTTTTACTTGTATGTAAACATATAAATAAAGGAGATTTTTCTGCATTTGTTATTTTTTACACTACTTTAAAGCTCGTCTGGTTCCTCTAAAATCTATAAAAATACCACGTTACGAGGCCGACTGTCGCAAACTCTCGAAGCAAATTAAAGCACAACAATAGTGAAAATTCGACGGTTCACTCAAAGCACTGTAAGGCCTTCCGCACACGGGTATACCCGTTTGCAACCAGAGTTTGAAACCAGTTTCAAACGCAACGAGTTTGCAACCAAAATAAAATCTGACTCCACACACCATGCGACTAAATCTGGATCAGTCGTCTATCTTTGTGCGAATAGGTGTACTGTGTAGTAATAGTGTTATGTTTGTATTCTCATTTATTACTTGATAAGTTATCAATAATTGAATAGTTATTTCTCTGAGTGTAACTTTAGACATTATGTCAAGTACTAGTGAGGATGAGGAAGAAATAGTAGCATGTTTTCTACGTCGCCGATACCAAAGAATACGCAGGAAATATTGGTGTCACCCATATATAGAGAAAAATGTAAGGTGCAGACTATTCGTAGCAGCTGAACGATTAAAAGAGACAGACAGCAAGTTTATAGCTTTCTACAGAATGTCCAAAGAGTCATATGTGGAATTGGGGAAGATGGTTGCTCCTTTCATACATAAGGTGGCCACAAATATGAGGGAATGTGTTACTGCTGAAGAAAGAATACTAATGTTCATTTCTACTGCAACCTCGTGCCAAGCCTTGTCAGTTAAATCCTTTCTTAAGTATCCAGGCAGTTTGTAATTGTACAGCACTTCATGCTTTTCCACCTCTCCAACAAATTTTAAATTAATTTCTTGATCACCAATATTTCACTTTACAAATACGTTCAAACACTTGGAACTATGCAACTCAACTGTTTGGTGACAAGAAAATACGGTCGCATGCAACCAGTCGGATACTGATTTCAAACTGGTCGCAGTTCAGTCGACCCGTGTGTTGATCCCCACTCCAGCACACGTCCAATGTCACCAAACAGTTGCACCTGCAACCGGTTTGAAACTATAATTTCAAACCAGTCGACCCGTGTGCGGAAGGCCTAACAGATAAAAAATCTGTTCGGATAAAATAACAATACTTCTTTGTTTACTTCATTACCTTATCAACCGACTTTTTAGCTTTTTTAGGTTATGTTAACAAAATAAAATCCAAAACACCATCAAAAATCAATGAAACAACGTTACTGTATTATAATTAAACTCAATCATCTGTTGTTACATATTATAAATAAAACATAAAACAGACGATTTGGATAAAAAAACTCTATTTTAGGTTATTCTTAATTTTTTTTTTTTACGTCCTGCTGTTTTGCACTTAAGGCTAATGAAGACGGGACCTACAGTTTTACGTGGAATCTGAACCACAGCCAACGATGTCTGTTAAGAAACCATTTAGAAAATTATGGTTTTTCTTACAATGAACCAACACACGTTTATTTGGTAAATTTAGAATCAGGTAATTATTATTATGCACAACTTACAGTTTTTTTTAAGATTATTTAAAAGCAAACCAAAGGCTTACTGCATTATAAGTCAAACCTCTGGTGTTAACATATTGTATTGTTTCCTTTAGTTGGTAATATCAACACTTGTTTGAAATGTTGATTAATGATTATTTAAGTATTAATGGTGAAATTACAATGCATGCTGTAATTCGAATTAATTGGGTTAACCGTGTATAATTCGATCTTTGTCTTGCATTAGCAATGTATAGGTCACCGCTAAGTTGACATTTCCTTTAAAATACAAGAGAATACAATAATCTGTTTGCATAGGCTTCGCCTTGGTTGCCGAGGAAATCAAGCAGGAAAGAAGCTGCTAAAGATATTCTACACATATATCTACTTTAATAGGCCTATCTGGAATACACAGGATGTTTACAATCTCCCTGGAAAAATTTGGTGTATTTGTTCCTTAGGTCAAGACAATCAAAAAAAGGTCATAAATATGGGTCTGAAATGAATAGTTTTCTGTCTGTCCGTCTGTTTGTGTTTTTTACAAATTATTTTATAACTTGAGTACTATTTTAGATAGAAACTTCAAATTTGGCACGAACGTGTATCGTGGTAGGTCAAACAAGAGTATACAATGTCGTAACGATATCTTAAACAGTTTCAAGATGGCGGACATTTAAAATCTTTGATGTTAAATTTCACGAAACCGTAATTTTTATGAAAAAAATGTTACCGGTAATAAAAAATTTAGAATTTTAAAACGAACAAAATCATACTTTATTTGCTTAAATCGGATAATAAATAACTGAGTCATAAGACATTTACTGAAATAAATATGATAAACAACTTGTACTAAACAACAATTAGCCGTGTACAGTTGTTACGTAATTAGGTAAATGTCTCATTACTCAGTATTTTACATTTTGACCGATTTTGGGTGAATCAGACGAGCTATAAGGTTGGGTAAAAAAACAAAACGAGCAGAATAATCTCATGTATTCACCGTGGGATTGCCGTGCGAAATGCTTTGTGTATTGAAGATACTCCCAATTGCGGAATGGCGTGCGAAGCACGCAATGCACTGTGTATGGAAAATACTCCCAATTGCGGAATGGCGTGTGAAGCACGCACAGGCAATGCTTTGTGTATTGAAGACAGACTACTCATAATATACGGAATGGCGTGCGAACATTTTTCAGTTATTCAGCACCGTCGTGAATAGACCTATTTCCCAGATTGTTGGTTGAAACCCTAAAACATAGGCCTATAAACTTAATTTTGGAAATTTGCTCAACTCACGTCAGTGGTTCAGCTACGTGGGTTAAATTATTTTTAAGTTTAATTGTAGGACAAAAGTCTCAAGCGGTCTAAAAACGTGCGGAAGCACCGGAAAATTACCGGAAGGTAGTTGGATTTTATTGGTAACAAACTCATCCGAGCGAATTAAAACACCAACGTGTGTAACGAATTTGGACCAAATTGTACATAAAATACGCACTTTATAGTGGGAATACATAAATATATATATATATTTTAATGAAACCTAAAACGTTTTCTGTTGACCATGATCGGTGCTCTTCGACCCTTCTCGACCTCAGATCTCTCCAATAGCTCTTTCCTATGAAAATTCGATAATGATTCAAACAATTTAGCGAAAAATACATGGTTTTAATATCCAAAGCATGATAAAAACGTATGTACAAATAAAATAATTTTACCACGCAGCTGGACCGCTGACGTGAGTTGAGCAAATTTAGAAAATTATTTTGTGTGCCTATGATTTAGGGTTTCAACCAACAATTTGGGAAATAGGTCTATTCAGGACGGTGCTGAATAGCTGCAAAATGGTGCGCACGCCATTCCGCATATTGGGAGTATCTTCAATACACAAAGCATTGCGTGCTTAGCACGCCATTCCTCATGTTAGGTGAATCTTCAATGCACAATGCATTGCGTGCTTCTCACGCCAATCTGCATATTAGGAGTATCTTCAATATACAAAGCATTGCGTTTTTTGCACGCCATTCCGCATATTGGGAGTATCTTTAATACACAAAGCACTGCGTGCTTCGCACGCCATTCGGCATATTGGGAGTATCTTCAATACACGAAGCATTGCGTGCTTCGCACGCCAACCCCACGGTAAAGTCCTTCACATGGCTTTGAACCGGTTACTTTTATGGTATTGTACGTTTTGATCGATTTTGCGGAAGCCAAGCGAGCTCGAAAAATTCTAAAAACAATTCATTCTAGTAGGAAAAATCTCAAAAAATAGTCACTTCCGGTCAAAAAACGTGCAACTCGTCCGAGCGACGTAGACAACCAACATGTGTACCAAATTTGTACCAAATCGGACTTAAAACGCGGCCGTTAGAGTGCGAACACATATAGCCTATATTTGATTTTTAATGACACCCCAAAACGTGTTCTGGCGACCATGATCGATGCTCTTTTGCTACTCCCGACCTTGGGTCTTACCATAAGGGCCACTGCAATAGTTCATTTTTCCTATGGAAATTCGCTAACAAGCAAGTTATTTATACAATCCTGAATATCGATAAATGTTTGTAGTTGAATGTTAGAATTGATATGATTATTTCAAAGTGTTTAAATCCTACAGCCTTTAACCTGTTGTAATAATAATCGAATAGAGAATAACTCAGCATATTAATGCCCCCTCGTGTTGTCTCACTTGCAGAGTACATTTTCGCTGAAATTTAATTACATCTCCCTCGACACCAATGATAACGGGCTTAACTTACTTAAGAGTTATTTCACGAGACGGGAACATTACATCATTTGTTTATTTGTTCTTTTTCATTTAGAGTTCTGTACAAAATGTACCAATTATATAAACTTTAATTTGTTTAACATTCGAGTACACCTAAATAATAACTAACTATAAACTATGTCAAAAGAAAATAATTCGAACACGCACCTGAACCGCTGACGTGAGTTGAACAAATTTCCAAAATTAAGTTTATATTCCTATGTTTTAGGATTTCAACCAACAATTTGGGAAATAGGTCCATCCCACGACGGTGCTGAATAGCTGCAAAATGGTTCGTACGCCATTCAGAATATTGGTAGTATCTTCAATGCACAATACATTGCGTGCTTCGCAGGCCACTCCGCATATTGGGATTATCTTCAATACATAATGCATTGCGTGCTTGGAACGCCATTCCGCATATTGGGAGTATCTTCAATACCCAAAGCATTGCGTGCTTCGCACGCCAACCCCCGAATAGGGAGTATCTTCAATACACAATGTATTGCGTGCTTCGCATGCCAACCCCACGGTACATACATGAGATTATTCTCCAAAAATTTTCTAAACTGAAGCCGATTAAAATTAGTTCGTGGGTCCGGTATTCATAAAATCGAGAAACCCATTGATAAGTCAAGTGGCTCTAGATCGGGTAATTTTCAAGATAACAAGCTGAGACTCAGCATAAATGTTTAATAGCTATTTACGTTACAAGTGTAGTAAGAGCGTTTTTACATCACGCAGGTGAATGTTGTGCAACGAGCGAAGCGAGTTGCATAATTCACCTAAGTGATGTAAACACGCTCTTGCGTAACGTGTAACGTACAAGATTTTACCTGACCCAACAATATACAGGGGGTTTCGTACAATATTTTTCATGTCCCCACAATATACAGGACGGGGTGTAAATAAGTTAATCTACAATATATAAACTGACAATTACCTTTTCGTTAGTTATGTGTGTTGTTCCTCTATTGCCACATCACTCTTCATATTTATATAACTCTGCTTCGTATCTTTCTTTTGATTTTGTTGGTAATAATCCATTAATAACTGTAGTTGCTTCATTTTCTATATCTGAAGGCAAACTATCCATTTCACTCATCTTCTAACAGTAACGTTCTTTTACAAACAAAAGCTAGGTTAGGAAAATACTTTGAAGCATAACAATAACATTCAAGCGCACAGCTGATTTCTAGCGTTGAACGTCGTTGGCTCCATAGAGGTATATTTTATTAAGTTGAGCACTCAATGTTATTTGAATGGGTTTCATTACTTCACCGAGTGAGTTTTTGAAACTTTACTTCACCGAGTGAAGTAAAGAAGTTGTATACATCACTCTTGTGATAGGGAAGTTTAACATGGCGGGTTGGGTAAAATATATATTTTAACTAATATGTCAAGTTTCAATTCGATATATTAAAATTCAGCCAAGTCAGAATGAGCCAACGCTTCAATGAATGATATTTCAACTTTTAGTGATTTCCCCTGCTGCAAAATACATACCTGCATTATCGAATTTTCTCCAGACAAACCATTGCTCGGAGGAAAGAAATACATATGACTATTTTTATTGAAAAATACTTCCCCTACACGGTGGTATTTTTTATTTTTATTTATCTTCATCCCAGCTCGAAATATTAAGGATAATCGAAAAAAAATGTTTTTCGATTTTTTTTCGACTTTGGTAAATCGATGTACTGGAACTTTTTTTTATGTTAATCTACATACTGTAATGTACTTATAAAAAAAAATCAGCTGTATTGTAAATTACTGGAACTTTTGGTCTAAAATTACCCCTACCGACTGGCCTATAGCGGTTTGCTCAAGTTTCAGCAATAGCGCCGGTATCTGAATTCCTTCACATTTTATTGAAATATGTTCGTCAAAGTAGTTAAATTTTGTAAATTGTATTTTAATCCGAGTTAGGCGCTGTGCCGATAGATTTGTTGCCATTTTGTGCTACTATAAATTAACGTTAAAGATTTGTCAAAACGCTTTACGTAATTCTTAAAATTCTCCATGACAGCCTAATTTGTATGATCCAGAGTTGTCGGGTTATTTTAACGCTATTTACATCGAAACCCATTTTGAAGTCGGGACAGTATATTTTGCGTTATAACCGTTTTGCTTTTATTAGACAAACATCTGGATTTTCAACCATATTTTTCGTAACTTAATAATATTTGAAGACAGTTTCAAGTAGTAAACTTTCTACGCTTATATCTCGATTTTTAGTAAAACTGACTGCGTTTTTGCTAATAATAATAATAGCTTTATCGCCGCTGAACACAATCCATGCAATAGTGTTACCATCCAAAAAGGTAAAACTATGTGGAATGCGTACTGAGCCTAAATTATGGATGGTACATACATAAAGTTTATAAAATGTGAAATTTACCAGACACAAGTCTTACCTTAATAGCGAAGTCGAGATATCTGAAATGTTCCTTGACAGGTTATTGGATAAATAGAATTAATGTACACATATTATAATAATAAACTTTAGTTTATTAAACAAAATTGATATGCCCTTAATTATAATAAAAGATGAATATGATATACGCCCCAAAAATATGCTAACAGATGTTTTATTTAGTTCCCTCCCTTACAAAAAAAATAAAGAAAAACCCACCCTGTATTTAATTATATGATTTAAATTTAGACTTAGTTAATCAAAGAAAGAAAGAAAATTTGCTTATGGCATACATGGTCTTAAACATTATATTATACAATAGTACTTACAAAATAATTTGGTATATTTTAAGTTGGCCAACGTTTATTAAAAAAATACATGCGCATTTTATGTAAAAAAAAAACTGCAATTCCAAAAGAAGTATAAACAAAATAAAATAATATAAAATTTTGTACTTAAAGTATTACTGAAATTATGACGTCATTATATTTATAGAAGGAAATTTTGATTTCTGACCCTTGGGGTCCGTAGTGTTAAAAATAGGTACCTCACCGCCCTTATTATTTAATAAATAACATATATATATTACAGAATCATACTATTTTAATTACATAAAAATTGTTTAAAAGCCTTTTTATATTTCTGAAAGTCACTAAGTTTTGCTAGCTTATTATAAGTTCATTCTGATTATAATAGCCTTTTTCTTTTTATTTTTATAATAAGTTATTAATTAAACGATCGCACTTTTTCTTTGAAACAGCGTAGAAGTAAGCTGTAGCAGCGAAGTGAAGTTCACATTTAATTATAGGCAGATATGCATTAGAAGTCGAAGTTAAACTCAGGAACTTAAACTCAGGAACTTAAACCAGATTTCTCTAAAGGACCAGAACATAATATAGGCATTAGTTTTTTTATATAGCCAAAAGTAAAATATTATTTTAGAATAAAATTACAGCACGTTTACAGCAGCCATGCTGTAATTAGTCCTGTTGTAAACTGTCTTAACGTGTCAATTTGATCTAATATGACTTTATAATTTACAAGTTTCACTAGTAATTAAAGATCAAATGTTAATTGGTACAGAGTTACACTTTGGCTCTGGCAAACTAAAAGAAATATGCTGTTTTTAATTAACTGGCTGAATTATAGTTGGTGCAGGAGTTCTTTAGAGCATAGTTTATAACTTATAGTTAACCTTACATGAACTCACTTGAGTTTAAATTGTCTATTTTCCAGGCTAATCAGTTAAAACACTGTTCAGGCTATATGGTATAGTTCAGGCTTTACAAAATATCAAAATTTATGGGGTTAATTGAAATTTTAAATTGCTTTTTACAAAACACAATAGGTTATACGCAACAAACAGTAACTAATATTAACAACATTTAAATTTTGGAAATATTCAGATATCTGCTGGACTACATGCTACATATTAAATAAAATTAGTTATTTTACCTGGTGTACGGCTTTTAAAGCATTTGGTAAAGAAAACTCTCTACATGTTGGTGGAAACACAAGCAGAAAAACGTTAGCTTCTGCACAGCGTCGTTAGTCAAACTGATATAAAAAGGAAAAATGGCGAGTGTACTGCCAACGGTAACCTCGTGCAAGCTGCGCTACAGGTCCAGTTAGTGCTGCCGGTGTGTAATTCAAGTACTACAAAAAAAATGCCAGTGGCCCCTGCAACCCGGTGTGTATGTACGCCCCAAAGTATTGGTGTATGGAAAGAAGTATGAGGTCGGGCAAAATTTAGAGTGAAAACGTAACAATAGTCAACAGTCATATTTAAATATAGTACTTGTGGACGAAAAATATCATAATTCGGTTCATATCTACTTGGTTTTAAATGATTAAACTGTTGGTTTTTCATAAAATAAACAATAAAAAATGTGATAGATTTTTTTAAGTAAAAACTTCTATAAATGCACGAGTCCAAAAAATTTTGCCTGCGGTGAATCGGATTTTACCGTCACGCTCTATTTAGTCACGCTCTACTATACATATACCACAATGTGTATATAGCAGAGTATATATATAGTTTACTTGGAAATACCTCTGAAATAGACATTGTGCTGCATTATTTTGTAAGTTGTGTTAAAATAGTTTACTTGGCAATACCTGTGAAATGGACATTGTGCTTCCTCGTTTCGTAAGTTGTGTTAAAATAGTTCGGTTGGTAATACCTCTGAAATGGACATTTGTTTCCTCAATCCGTAAGATGTTTTAAAATAGTTTACTTGGCAATACCTCTGAAATGGACATTGTGCTTCTTCATTTTGTAAGTTGTGTTACAACAAATTTACTGTACTTGGTATACCTTCGTATTAAAATTGAAATCTAAAAAATGAAAATAAACATAAACAATATTCTCTATACACATGTCCCACGACTGCGTTTTTTTTTTTTTTTTTTTGTATAACGGGTAGTGGTTTCGTAATATTTAGTTGAAAACTGTAAATGGCCGCCATTTTGAAATGGAAAGAGATAATGATTTTTGCAACCTAGGCATAGCAAGAGTAACATTCAAACGAAATTTGGTTTACATTAATTTAGCAGGTTTCAATATTAATTTTTAAGTAAAACTTACATACAGACGGACTAAACAAAATATACCCATGGTTATAGTATGACGTTTTGCCTTACTTTTGACCCAAGGAACAATATCCTTAAGTTTGTGCCTAGAGTTTGCGACCACCCTGTATAGATTATAAAAAATTAAACAGGATTATGTAAACAACACATTGTGTTAACAGAAGTACATAGAGCAATTAATATGAAACAATATTTAAACACGCTCCTATTATAAAAACCAATTTACCACGTTCATTTATTTACTAACTTCATCTATGCACGCTATTAAATTGATGCATTCATTTGCGCTTATTTACGTTATTAAATAATAATAATTCAACTTTTGCTTGGTAAATAATTTACAGATCATGGTAGAATTATCGGCATCATTAATTCAATCGTTTGGTAAATGCAAACAATAAATAATTATGTTAATAAAATAAACCATCAATTAATTATTTGCAAAAAATTTGACTTATTTAAAAAACATTTTCATTTTTTAAAATGTACGTCATGAACAACTATCTTCTAATCTGTATATTTAGATTCTACCAAATTTATCTTTTTATACAAGGTTTAACCCCCCCCCCACCCTTGTTAGCTTTTAAAGGAAAATACAAAATACACAATACCATCCAACACAAGAAATACAATGTAAAGCAAAACATCTTCGGGGCCGTTTACTATTTTAAGTGTCTTTTAGGGGAGGCCGTAACTCCTATTATACCGCCCATGTTAAATTAAGAAGATTTAGGTAAATTTTTCTCAAAAAGTATAAGTGCTACGTATATGAAAAATTAACACAATATTATTTACACCTTTTTAAACAAACACATGCTTTTTGACCATTTTTAAAATACTAGATCATACATTTTTATTTTTTTTTTGAAAAAAAATACTATAAAAAAACAATTTTTTTATATAATTTAAAATTTTGACACAAGGGTAATGTTAATATATGGCCTTGATTTTGCATGTGTTTGTATAAAACAGTATAAAGTATGACCAGACAAAATTTCAACCTATTATCTTTAATAGTTTCTGAGAAAAATGTGTCTGCGTCAATAAAAACTAAAGTTTCGGGAAACTAGCGTTAAGGTAAAATCTTGCCTTAGGATGAGTGAGGCATTGTTAAAACATCCCTGCACCATAGTCTGGACCCTATGCCTGATTATCTTCTTCTTCCAGATCTATTTTCCTTTTTCTTCTGGCAATCCTGGCTGCTCAAGTCATGTTTAAAATAATTAAAAGAATTCGCTTGTAAACGAGGGGCGAGATAGGCAATATGGTTGCTTTGAAAAGTGACTAAGAGGGGTATTTTCAGTTTTATTC
>JAGFPH010010442.1:21224-40074 GCA_018207615.1 Philaenus spumarius | reverse complement strand
CATAGGTTGAAGATAAATCCATTAAAGTGATTACTGGTGTTTGGTAATTACCCTACCAGAAAACAAAGACTAGAGAGCTTGCAATTAGGCGTATTCGTTCCTTAAGGCTCGGCAGACCAAGCCACCATCTTGAATTCCAACTCCCATAAGAGCAATGTTAAAAGTGCCATTTTAAAAGTTACGACAGTCCGAATGTGGATATCTTTAACGTTTTTTATTTTTTTTTTTAACTTAATTTGTTATTTGACTTAACTCAAAATCAAAATTTTGATTTTCAATAATGTAAATAAATATCAAAAATGTTAAAATATCACCACATTCGAAGTTTAATACCTTTCAAATAAAAGTAATTTCACTAAGTATGGATAATTTATGACGAAAAAAACCACGTTATTGTGATAGCACGTACTCGCCGAATTTGTGTTCCTGCACTCTGGTGGTTATGCCATCAATTTAACTTGTTGTTCGCGTAGGAATACTAGAAAAATAATATATCCGTCAAGGTCATCACACAACATACGTAGCGTGCGTCTTAAGACGCACGCCGAAAACATAGATCACCTTGTTTTCAAATGGACTATTTCAAACAGACCTGCGTAGCGCAGCACGCGTATTAACGTAGCAGCCGCTTGCGTAGACGTTCGCAGACGTCGCTTGCGTAGCTAGGGTGGCGCATGCTCACTGTGCGTTATTAACCACGTCTTCAAGCCTGCTGCGCTGTTCTCCGTGACCACTGCCAATCTGCTCGAGACAGTTCATAAATAATCGTCATCAAGCTCTAGGTCTCTCATTAAGTGGTGATATTCACCATACGAATAACGTCTTTGAATCGATTCACCCGTTTTGATCGTCGTGAGATCGAATATAGAAGTAATAACTCTTCATCACTATCACTACACTCGTTATTAAGCCACGTTGCACTACAACTAAAACCGTGTTCACACCAAGGCACACGGGATACCATTTCTCATGCGACTAAACAGACAATTACACTCTCAAAATAAACACCAGCCCATAAATATAAACAGAAATTGTTGCTCACGTAGCTTGAGGTGTGAATTCTCACATAGCTTAAACTACGTTGCTCATGCTGCGCAACAGACGCACGCTGCTTGCGGTGTGAATTGTCACATAGCTTAAAGTACGTTATACATGCTACGCAAGAGACGCACGCTACTTGCGGTGTAAATTGTCACATAGCTTAAACTACGTTACACATGCTACGCAAGTGACGCACGCTACTTGCGGTGTAAATTGTCACATAGCTTAAACTACGTTACGCATACTACGCAAGAGACGCACGCTACTTGCGGTGTGTAGTGCCCTTTAAAGTTCAATGTGTGAGAGAAATATGTGTTTAATACATTGTCACGCCGTCACATAACCATCTATTTTCCGCCTTAATGAAGCTGTCCTAAATTTGCTAGCGGAATAATGAAAAACTAGCAAACTCAATGCTAGTAGTGTACAGCTGCGCCACTTGGAGAGCTACGGTCAACTAAAAAATATTTTTTCACGCCTGCTGAGCCAAGTACCCTTGCCTTACACAAGGTAAAATGTAAAAAATACTTATACTCTCAAAATTGCTGTTTCGAAAATGAATAAAACTGCAAGGGAAATGTGCTTGCATAACTGCTTATATGGAAACCCGATAAATAAAACCTTTGTAAAAGTTATCTCGTTTAATTTATCTGTTAAGAGAGCTTCAAGTATTGTGTTCGAAAGAAGTATTTTGTGTATACTTCTACAAAAGACCTGTGTATTGGTCTCTAGCACATCTTTGGTATATTTAATTAAGCTCAACAGCTAGTTTAGTTGTCATAAACTATTATCTTTAACATTAACAAGTTAGGCCAGATAATAAACATAAATATGTAGCACATTTAAGGATGTAATACAAGTTTTTTTACTTTTAACTACCTGTGGCTGATTACATACCGACTTTTGTCTGTTCGACATACCGACTGAGGCTGCAATTTAACTCTAACTGCCACCAACTTCTTCGACAGCAAACATTAACTCGAGTAACTTTGTCGGAGCAGTTGTTTTACTTTCTCTGAGTAAACATTACTTAGAATAATTTCATTAATAACTGAATCTAGTTCCGTTTAAAGCGATTTAAAATATTCCCTTAAATTTAAACGAGCTGCTTTTGTTTCATTTGTTTATATATCGCTTGTTTAGATAACAGGTGTTTATACGATTCAAGGCAATAAACACTTTCGTTAACATCTGCAATACTATTATTTTAAAATACCAACTCTTTAAAACATAAACTGATCTTTAAGGATGGGCGGATCCAGCGGGTTTTCAAGGAGGGGGCTGTCTCGTATCCCGGGGGATATAGAATAACTTTTTGGAATGCAGTGCTTGAAAACGTCTTTTGAGACTGTTTCAGGAGAACCCATTTTGAATAGGAATTAAAAATTATATGCTTTACCCAAAAACGGAATTTTAATATAACAAATCGTAGAGAATAAATCATAGAATTGAACTGTATAGTTGAAAATTTTAAATAGTCTTATTCTAAAGACTTATTTCACTTTGTTTCACTAAATTAGAACAACTAAACAAAACGCTCACAAACGTATAGTAACAGTTCCAGCCAGATGGAAAAGGTAACAGCTAACGTGACCAGGGAGTTGAAAATGTAAATATTTAACGGAAATACCCGAATAGCCTCGGAACACTAAACCAGGTTTTCCTTATATCAAGCGAAAATGTAGAATTTGCACTTCAAATCGATTTAAAAATAATTATACAAATATATCGATTTGTAATAGGTAAATCGATTGCAAAATGTGCTTTCTCATTGGTTAAACTGTAAAATTGCAAGGGTTTACAGAAAACTTCATATCTAAGAAACTATAAGAGTGACGAATGATTGGAAATTATCGTGGTAGAAAGTTCAAATCTTGACGAATCCAATGGCGTCTTTATCTTCTTCTTAAAATAAGTATGTCTAACAGCTATGTGCATTTAAAAAGTGATGAGTTTGAGTCATTTTGTTTGTGCTTTCTCGAACTACAACGATGATTTGATTACAATGTGAATATACGTTTTAGAAGAAATTTGTAAATACAAAAATATAAGTTTAAAACATTCCCTTTCCAATGGTTTTTGTTTTGTTGAGATTGGATGATATTTAGTGGGTGAAATATTCGATACAAGTTGAGTTGTCTGAGACTACTCAATTGAGCAGTCTGCCACTTAGACGATTAAACAAAACAAAAATATAACCCGAAGAAGGGGTATGCAGCCCCCTGGATCAGCCAATGTCTTTAAGTAAATGTAAAAAAGTAATACAATTATTTTATCTAACAATTTTTATGCCGTGGAGTGAATGAATGGAGTGTGTATGTCTTGTTCACACTCGTAGGTTATTTAATTTGACCATTTTAGTACCGCGTTGGAAATACAGTTCACGCAACTAATGATGCAGCGAAATATATCGGGCCAATTTTCTTCATCGATAAATCTGTATTTAAACAGTTCATGAGTGAACAATCGTGGGGTACAGTCATTAACGAAACTGACCTAAACAAAAGTTGTAAGTGTTTTTTTGATATTATAAACCGTAGCATACGACAATCGAAAAGCATTAGTTTAAACTTAAATACTAATTTTTTTTTAATTAAACCGCAGATAACATTTGGACTAATAAGATCGATTCGTAAAAGACATCAAGTAAGCTGGTAACTAAAGAGCCCTTTAATACTTTACCTTAAGAGATATTTTAAAAGCTATAAAAATAAATTTTCTAACATTATGCAAATTTACTAAACATTCATATTATAGAAAGAAAATAAATGAAAATATGAATAATCCTAAGGTTTTTTGGCAAACGGTGAATGAAATATCGAGTAACAAGAAAAAAACAAAACTTTTCCTATCGGGAAATTTTCAAAGGGTGTTGTGTTAATTTCGAATGTATGTAAGGACATTGCAAGTGACTTTAACCAATTCTTTGCCAAGGGAGGTCATAATTTGCCTACAGTTTATTGATTCTAGTGGTACTCCGGTAATAAAAGACGTCGACTTCAGGACTGACGGAGATTTTAGGATTGATTTGGTTGATGAAAAGACCATTTTGCAGTACATCAGCAGACTTCGAGGTGGTATATCTGCGAAGATTGTTCCTCTATACAAGGCTGGGGATTTGAGGGATTTCGGTAATTTTCGTTCTATCTCTATGCTGAGCGTGTTTTCTAAAATAATTGAAAATTTTTTAAAAGATCAATTAGTGTCGCACTTAAATAAATAGTCTCTTGTCTGTGTGAAAGTATGGATTTAGAAGGGACATCAATATTTCAAATGCCTTATTCGATTTAAATAAAAATATTAATGAAGGGATCAACGGGAATAAGAAAATTATTATGGTTTTCTTGGATTTAGCTAAAGTTTTCGATTCGGTAGATAGACAAATATTACTTACTAAATTAGACTTAATCTAGTTTCGTGGTAATGCGTACTCATGATAAAAAAGCTATTTGTCGAACAGGAAACAAATGATGTTAGTGTGTGGAGTAAATAGTGAACCTCAGCCTGTGGAATATGGCGACATCCAGGGGGTCGACGTTAGGACCTATTCTGTTTTTGATTTATATAAATAATTTGTCTAAAATCAATATTGATGGGAAATTTTACCTATTCGCAGACGATACGGCCATTTTATTCGAGGGTAATAGTTGCGAAGAAGTACAAGGGAAGGTTGTAAAGGATTTGTCGGTAGTGCAAAAATGTTTCGATCAAAATGTTTTAACCCTTAACATATCTAAAACAAAGTTCCTTCCTATAGCCCTTAGATCCATTAGTGATTGTCCTTATAGACATATTAAATTACATTCGTGTGGGAATTACCTAAGGAAACTCTGTGGCTGTAGTAACATTGATGGAGTTGACTCCTACAAATACTTGGGTGTCTTGTTTGATAAATGCTTAAATTGGTCGGCACTTATTGACTATTTGAGTTGTAAAATTAGAAAGTTAGTCTATGTTTTTAGGAATTTAAATAAAATATTATACTTTCGGGAAATAAGACAGTTGTAATTTGCTTGTTGCCAATCTTTACTTTGGGGGGGGGGGGGGATAACAGTTTGGGGATGCGCCTGCAAATCCATACTGGCTCCCTTAGGTGTCATCCAGAGATCTGTTATGAAGATGGCTCTGCGTAAACCAAAAAGACATCCATCTGACAAGCTGTATGAATGTTTAAAAGTTTTTAATATCAGACAACATTTTGTAAAAACTCTTTTAACTTTTTTGCATAAAAATTCCAATTTTTTCTATTTCGAGTCATTCTTATTTTACTAGTCATTCTCAAGCAGTGGGTATAAGAACAGATAGGCTTTATAGATCTGTATCCACTTCCAACTCATATTACGTTTCACAGATGATTTTAAGTAATATTCCAATAAACCTGCGACTTTTTCAAAAATTAAACAGTTAAGGCCTATAAAAAGCAAGTTTCTTTATGGTTAGGGGAGGTATTATTGTGAGTCCGTCATTTTTTCGGAGTACGTATACAGTTATGTTTAGCCTAATGTCGCTCTTTTTATCTTGTCATTTTTTATCTCGAGTTCTATTCCGATTCTTCGTAGGGGAATTTTTGGTGCAGGCACAGGAGTGACGTTTTTGTTCTGGTGATAACCTATTTATGATTTCTTGTACATTTTAAAATTGTATTTTTCTTCTTTTTCTATCTTCTCTATTTTTCCATATTTTTTTAAAGTTATGTTGTGCACGACTCGTGCCCACGCACAAGCCTCGTGCCTGTGTGGGCACTAATCCATAGACGATAATTGGTAAATTGTTTATAATTTTATTTATGGAATAAATAAATAAATAAATAAAATTTTAACGTCATTCTTTGTTACTCGTAAGACTAATCGATGTTTTTGTTAACATGTTCAAAGAAAACATTAATATTATAATTCGAAGCTATGATAGTATGAACGTTAGTTTATTGAAACAAAGACTATAACCACTTCGATACACGGTGTAGTCGAAAAGTAACAAACAAACTAATAAACCCATTCAAATAAAGTTTCTTACCTTTCTTCCGTCGAGTGACCTCTTTTTTTTTGTATTTGTGACGCGTTTCGGGACTTTTATCCCATATTCAGGCACAATATATATAAATTATTCAACCAAGGTCATCAAACATAAAATTAATTACACAAAACACACATAACACATTTCACATTTAAAGTACGTTTTGGTGTACAGCTTCTTGCTGCCGGGCGGCAACTGTCAGTCTGTTTTCTCGCGCACTCGGAACCTGTTCTTACAGCGGAATTCTTGAACTGTTATCGCCGTGTCATGTTAGGTACTATAGTTCATTTCACCTCAGCGTGAGGCAAATATAAATGACCGTAATAAAACCCTTACCCTCAAGCCTATTGTGCGACATCGGGGATGGGCACTTGTCGTCTGCCTTTGTATTAGAGTTATTGCTGTTTGTCCCAGTGCCATTATGCAAACTTTTTTAATTGAAAGAAAAACTTAAAACAAAATATATCATTCGCTGTGTTTTGATCGCGTGATTATTTTTATACCAAATATGAAGTAAATCGGTTGATTTTGGGGAAGGAAAAGTAAATAATTAAATCCTATGTGTTTTCAAATATTTTTTATCATCATGAATACGGAAATAAATTTACATTGAATAATGATGTTGAGTTTTATAAAAACCTCTTACTTACTACTGTACACAATAATCATCACCTTATAGTGGCCTGACATGCTTAACATTGTCGTTAATCAAACAATAACCAAGGCTTTATGTTTTGAATTGAAAACTCATAAAAAATACTTTACTCTTTATTTGGGCATTGGGCATTGAAAATTGACAACAAAATCAACCCAAGTATTATTAAATAAGCGTAAGTCCTTATAAGGGAATATATTAAATTTATATGGCACACCTACGTCATTGAAATAAATAAACTAATATTACTCTATTGACCACATTAGACTAATAACTTAATGAACCAATAAAGTAGCTATTTTTCACAAAACTAGATAGTTCAAAGAAATTTCAAGATTTCCGTTAAATATACTGTATTAGTCAAATTATATTAAATTTATAAATTAAATTAAAGATAAATAATAGACTATCATTAATGATGTACTTGTTTCGCCTGTCCCTAAATAGCCTATTAAAATTTTGTTTAGTGTGCAAGTAGCTAGAAGGAATAGCCTATGTTTAATTTTTATCCGTGCTATGTACTGCAATAAGATGTGTAATTTTATATTTTCGTGTAGCCCATGCTCTGTTTGTCTATAATGTTAAGATGTATTTAATTTTAATTGTATTTTATGCTCGATGTATATAGAACAGTTATTTAATAGTTTTACTTAATGTCTATATTTTAATACTGCATTTAATTAACAAAAAAACTGTCAGGCCACTATAATGTGATGATTATTGTGTACAGTAGTAAGTAAGAGGTTTTTATAAAACTCAACATCATTATTCAATGTAAATTTATTTCCGTATTCATGATGATAAAAAATATTTGAAAACACATAGGATTTAACTATTTACTTTGCCTTCCCCAAAATCAACCGATTTCCTTCATATTTGGTATAAAAATAATCACGCGATCAAAACACAGCGAATGATATATTTTGTTTTAAGTTTTTCTTTCAATTAAAAAAGTTTGCATAATGACACTGGGACAAACAGCAATAACTCTAATACAAAGGCAGTTGACAAGTGCCCATCCCGCGATGTCGCACAATAGGCCTAAGGGTAAGGGTTTTATTACGGTCATTTGGTTTTGCCTCACGCTGAGGTGAAATGAACTATAGCTGGACCGATCCGGCTTTGCACGAAGAGACAAATCAAAGTTAAATATGGGGATTTTTAGTAAATTTGACACCCCCCCCCCCCCCCATAAAATTACGAATTTGTTGAAACCCTTTCTTAGCGAGCACCTAGGGTCCTAGAGTAAGCTACATACCAAATTTCATTCCAATCCCCGTTTGATGGTTTTTGAGATTTCATGATGCGTGATTCAGTGAGTGGTATTTGATACATAGATTAGAGTCGAAATTTAGCGTTGGATACTGAAAATGAATTAATTTAAACGCACTTTAATGATGAAAATTTTTAATTTAAGCTCCTTTTAGTCGTCAGTTGTATTATTTAATCAAATAACCAACCCGTTTGGAGTTAACAATCGATTTTCATAATCATTTTATAAAATGTGAGTAGTTTCTATTCGACCTAAAAATGTAGTTAAAATACATAAAACTTTAGCGACCTTTATGGACCTAAAACAGGTATAGCCTAATATTAAATATGTGATGGTTCGTACATGACGGAACTCTTTGTATATAAGCCTGCACATTACTTAGTAAGGGTATATATTAGACGAGTTAATTTAGTTTAGTTAATACATTTTAATCTATCCGATTTAAAAAATCTCACTATCAATATAGTGAAATGTAAAGGTATGCGACTCGGTTATGAAATGTTGAAGTAGCACTATAAATTTGCATTCCTGTGTTATAGCCACTGAACCACATGTTTATAATTAAATAAATTTGTGTACCTATGTACACTGTCTGTTGTCTGTAGATCACCTCGTTAAGGCTAACGCGGTTTCAGAAAAACACTGTTTCCATCTTCAGGCACGACATACAACACGTCAAATCACTCAATCAGAGGTCGTCTTAACGAGGTGATCTACAGACCACAAACAGTGTACACAGGCACAAAAATTTATTTAATTATAACTTTTCAAAGTACTGTACATTGTTAGATAAGTATAAATACGGTGGTAAAAAAAATTAAACATCCACTCTCCGTTCCACGAGGGTCGAATGCAAGCCCAGTTTTATTTAACATCTACATCAGAGACATTAAAAAAAATGTGGCCAAATATGCAGACGACACTGCAATAGCCACACAGCCTTAGCGACCGCACATAATTTACAGTATATTACAAAATTAATTCACCATTCTTTAGCCATGGTTTAGAGCTTGGCAAGTAAAGGTGTCAAGTTCCAAGCACTTCTACTATCTCGGCGAAAAACACGCAATTTACATAACCACTCGTCCTATTCAACGAGCACTTTTTACTGATGTGGCGCGATCTCTATTTAATACGTACAGGACAATTTGTTAGATTTAAGTGGAAAAAAGTTAAACTTGATTAATTTTTATAATTTAAATGTCTACGCAAATTATCCTGTATGTATTAAATAGAGATCGTTTAACTTTATTAGGATAATTATAAGGAGCTAATGTTTATTGATATACTGAGTTTTAAATTACAAAATGAGGGACTATTTAAGAAGGTAAATGCAAGGACATGCGAGTTAAATAAAGTAATTTTCATTTTAAAAAATTAAGAAAAGACATAAACTTTGGTTTCAGCTTATTATAATAAAATGATAATGTTTAAGAGAAAAAATATTTTTTAAAGGCATGAGTAACTTAACTTCATTTAAATGTAAGACACACTTCATTAAAACTTGTCGCCCAGCACACATCAGAGAGGTTTTCCTACCATAACATGGTGTAAAGAGGTGCTACAAGGAGTCCCAAGTAGACATATTGGAGGAATGCATGATAAGCTCAAGTGGTAAAAGGTGGTACAGCTGTGACAGAGGGTAACAGTTGTAAAGTTGACTGACCCCAGACAGGCTTGGTGGTTCAGCAGTGGAGCTCCAGCTGTTGTATCATACAGCAGTGTGTAAATAGAGAAAAATTGAGAGTCGAAGGGACCGACTCTGAAGAGTGGTGGGTGATGTGACAGATGCCCACCACCTTATATAACAATAACCACTGGATTTATGTAGATAGTGCCTGTGCTAAATAATTGATTAATAATTCATATCATAGTTTATAGTTAAAAGGAGTGGGGGGGGGGGTCAACTTGAGGCTAAATATTCAAGCCTAAGTCAGTCTGTTAGTAACATTGGTCCGGAGCAGACGCCTGACCACACAAGGCTGATTCGCTCGCCTTTACCTTTAGTTTAGTTATAAGTCCGGGCCACCAGAGTAAATATTGTTTTGCTTTAAATAAACGCTTTGAAGTAAAACAACCTTTTACCGACTCATTTGAAGAACTTTCCTACACCACAACTATCCTGATAACGCCTGTACGTCCTCAAGAGACCGACGGCACACCCCAAAAGGGAGACGCACCATCGCCAGGACACCGCAGGGATGAACTAGACGAGGGCCGCGTCACACTGGGAAAGTTAGGTCAAGTACTTGAATGTGATAGTGGACATAAAACTGACTTTGTCAGTCCACTAACACAAATCAAATAGCAGCAATTAGACTCATACAGCTGTATATTTTGCTAGGTAATACGAGTTCTCATAGATTGAGAACAGCCACCACTATTTGGTAGCACGCTGACTTACCAGGGGACAGACACATTACAAGACTACAACCGTCCCAAAACAAGGGTTTGCAGATAGTAACTAAAACAAGGTACGCTAGAGGTAGACAATTAAACACAGATTTAAACTGGATATTCTTTCGTTCACTAAACAAAACATATATCAACTATAAACTAAACTCTACAAGGAGGATCACTCACATCCGCTAACACTTGATCACATCATTAGGTGTATACAACTCAGTAACCGATCAACACGTCTGGCCACTGTCACTCACATAAGACTGAATACTACTGCACAAATGTAAATAACTGTTACTAATCCCCACAGCCTACAAGTCTGTTACAGATGCAGTAGTAACCATGGAGATATATATTAAGCAATATATTTTATTCAGCTCCACCCATCAACTTACTTCGTTACAGTCAGCAGACAGCAGCGGCAGTGCACACTTACACTCAGCGGAGAGTTCACAGTTACAGTCAGCGGACAGTTGAAGGTGAGTCTAACAGTGCACAGTTATAGCCAGCGGACAGTGCACAGTTACACTCAGCATGTCATTTTGATCGCTTATTTTAATTTCTAGTATGAAGCAGATGTTCCATGTAATTAAAAATTGTAGTTTAAAAAAAGTGACATTTCTTCCCGGAGTTTAAGCATGCATTTTAGTTGATGTTGCCATTTAACAATTATAAGTTTAAATTAGAATGAGTGGGATTGTACAACCTCCCTTATACAATATTCGTCGTTTTCGTTTTGTCAAATTAAATTAAATTAAAACAAATACACATTTCGGCTCTTCACCACTAAATATACCATTCAAATGTAAGAGTTACCACATTAATTAGACGGTTTAAGATAACAAAATTTGAATCGCTTTGCCATTTGTGGTATTTTTGATGATCAAAATACTGTTTCAGAAAAATTTCTATTGAGTTACAGTACTTAATATTTTCTCCCAAGAGTAGGTTACCGTGGTTTTGCTGCTAAAACTTCGTATTGATTGCGTATGCCGTACAATTTGATTGCAATGTAATATAAGTTACAAGTGAAAAAATAACTAATAAAGGAAGGAAAAGCACTACTTAGGTTATAAGAGTACCTTATTAAACCATTGTCATAAAAATTAAAAAAAATTAATATATAATTTTATATATATATTTATAGGACTCAATTTACGATCGTTATTAATTCAAACTCTTTTACTCACGAAAGCTTAAATTTATATTTTTGAGACTAAGCTCTACTCGGGAATTTGCCGGAAATTAACTAGAAGTAGCTCAGGATGAAGTTACTGCGTAATTCATAACTTCGTGGGTCTGTGGCGAGAATATGGATTATGTTAAACCTCAAGACTGAATTACTCTTACAAGGCTAAACCTATACGAGGGATCTTCGGTGCTTAATCTGGTGTAATTGCATGTTGTTGTTCTGAAAAGGAAAGCGTTTAAGCAAATTTATTTTTATTAAATCGATATTTACATTAACTAAGACGCAATATTAATAATATATTATATTCTTGGTGGTTCATAAATATACGGCAATGTCTCGGTAGCTCATTCTATAGCTAAAAATAAGAAAAATGCAATACAAACATAAGCCCGAAAACGTTTTGGTGTTATGGTACTTGATTACCCACTGCTCAAGAATAAATAATTCTGTTAATTTGACATTGCCTCCTGGAGAGAGGATGTGTTGGGTCGCTGGTGGCACCATGACAAATCGGTGGGTCGCATGTGGCACGGGTCGGATCCGGCACGACACCGTATTAGGTGCACCGCAAAAACCGTGAGTGTTGTTATATCCCTAATACAAAAAAAAAAATATCAGGAAGGAGTATACTTTTTAGATTAACAAATATTACCAAATTAAAAGAAACTATTCACCTCGAGTATTAAATAATTTGGGAGCATCGCTTTTTATTTCCACTAGATCGTTTGCTACGTCATCACAGAGCAAGAATTAATTAGAGCGAAACCGGAGACCGTAGGTTTGGTAATACTTATACTTAATCTGCTAGGTTTCCAGGACGGAGTAGCTTTAATAGAAACGTTTATAGGTTTTACCAGCAGACATATGGCTCATACCTATAACGATGGTTTGGTCATACTTACGCCTTCTATACGTTAGACAATTAAATTGCAAGATCTGCTAGGTTTACAGGACGGAGTAGCTTTAATTAAACGTTCTTAGGTTTTACCAGAAAACGTATGGTTCATACAGGAGACCGATGGTTTGGTAATACTTACGCCTTCTATACGTTACACAATTAAATTCCGAGATCTGCTAGGTTTACAGGACGGAGTAGCTTTAATAGAAACGTTTATAGGTTTTACCAGAAGACATATGGCTCATACAGGAGACCGATGGTTTGGTAATACTTACGCCTTCTATACGTTAGACAATTAAATTCCGAGATCTGCTATGGTTACAGGACGGAGTAGCTTTAATAGAAACGTTTATAGGTTTTACCAGAAGACATATGGCTCATATAGGAGACCGATGGTTTGGTAATACTTACGCCTTCTATACGTTAGATAATTAAATTCCGAGATCTGCTAGGTTTCCAGGACGGAGTAGCTTTAACAGAAACGTTTATAGGTTTTACCAGAAGACCTATAAATCATACCAAAGACCGATTGTTTGGTAATACTTACGCCTTCTACTCGTTAGACAATTGAATTCCGAGATCTGCTAGGTTTCCAGGACGGAGTAGTTTTGATAGGAACGTTTATAGGTTTTACCAGAAGACCTATAGCAAATTTTATTACTGCTAGGTGAATGTAATTTGATAGATTACATAAAGTAACACTTTACATGAGAAAGGATATTTAAACAACAGAAGTGCAAGAGAGAACAGAGGATTGATGGTTGTTATACTGTTATAACCTTGCTGAATTACTTTAGGAAAGTCCCCTTATATCGAACCCTTTCCATCCCACTCATCCGAAAACTATTAATACAAATTTTCTTACTATATTTTCTTGAACAAGACCTCTTTTTAAAGAAATAAAAAAATTTTCATAATTTTTTCAACAAATTACAAAAAAAATGTTGACTTCATATGGCGTCTGTTGGCAATATGGGTAATAAAAAATAATATTAATAATATCTTGTGTGGCATAACAGGACAAATTTTTTTTATTTTTGGGGCTTGAGGGGGTATGGGGTAAACAATTTTAAGTATAAAGGTAAGTCATGTAATACACCATTGAAAACCTTATTAATAGAGAAACAGAATGGCGCAAACTAGAACTTAGTATCTTGCTTCGTTTCAAAGTAATGGACAATCAAAATTCTGGAAAATTATATTGTTATCATAATTTGTTAATATTGGGAATAAGTAGGCTTTATTTTATTTTCCAGAACTTTGATTGTCCATTACTTTGAAACGAAGTAAAGTATGAAGCACTATAGTTGCGGACAACCTAACTCTGAACGAAAAGGTTAGGTAAGAAAAGGTTAGGGTCTTCCGGTATGGTCTTCGTATGGTTATGAAGCAATAAAAAATGATTACAATCATACATAGAGTATTTTTTGTCCCTCCTTATGCTCAAGTTTTTATATGAATTGTATTTTAGTTCCACTGTTCATTCAAAGTTAGTTTAAAAAAGAAAAACTAGTTTGGCGGTACAAGTTGGTCAAAGTTGTCCGATTTACATCAAATTTAGTATAAAAATAATCGAAATTTAAATACAAAACGGAATATGATAATGTTTTTTAATAATTTTGGTCAATAATTTAACTGACAGTTTGGTATTAGGTACCAAGTACTTGTTCTCATTGAGTGCAGCCAAGAGTCACTAATTAGGGTTGGGTGGGCGGAAGACCCTAACCTTTTGGTTCAGAGTTAGGTTGACCGCAACTAAAGTTTGCGAAATTTTGTTCTCTTTTATTAAGCTTTTAAATCATAGGAGGTCAGATATGTCAAAAAAATTGTTCTGCTAAGTAACACAAGATATACAAAGTTTTGTTAGCTTATTTTCAGTAACAAAAATAATGAGGGGGGTTAAAGGGACTCTATGAACACTCTGTATATAGAAATTGAGTGAACATAATAAATTTTGTTTTAATTGTTTAGTACCAAAAAAAAGTTTTTGCAAAGTACTAATTTTACCAAAATAATTCTGAAAATAAAAAAATATAACTTTTTTTTACGAACTAATAACTTTTTGTGTGATAATTAGTTATTACAAGTTATGATAAGGTTATACTTAGGCCTACTAATTTTGTTCTAAATCAAGTTTTTTAAATTTATAAATTACCTATTACACTCGTGAATGTATACAGAGTAGTATGAAAATAGCATGACTAGTCTCTATTGTAACAAAATACCCTATTAGTTTATTTCTGAGAATAATATTTACTTACAATAATTTATTTAGTATTTAAAACATGGCTTAACCTAATAAAAGTGTGTAGGGTAATGTACAAAAGCTGTTTCGATCATAATATTACTACAATATATCAGAAAATCGATCGTGTTCAATCCTGGAAAAGTAGCTGCAAATATACTAGGAGAGAAAAGACAAAAGCCTATGTGAATTATTAAGTTATAATGTGTGTGAATTAAAGAGGTTAGTGACTACCGACTTGGAACTTTTATAAACAGTTTTGATATAATAATATTGCTAGAGACTTTCATTAATGAAGAGGATAAACATTTAGTTATTAAGAAGCTAGTTTGCACACTTTGGTAGAGCAATATGTGTCGGTGTATATTGCGTAAACAAGATATAATTTTTTATTACAGACATTAATTTCGCTCTAGACAAAACGTAGAATTTATACAAATTCGTGTAGATTCTTAAATAATAGTCATATTTCAATTTTTCCAATCTATTTAAATTGTAACAACTGGGAGAGAGAGTATGCCAGTATGTGTTAGTTTGTGGGAGAAAATAATGATTTACAATTTTTGTTGGTTGGACCCCGTAATTCCTTAATTTCAATCGTCTGGACTTTTTTTTTTTGTAGGCGAAAAACCCGGACGGTTATCATAGCGTGGAAACTGGAGGCATTACCGTAATGCTCATAGCCTTAATAAGTAATTGAGATACACAGGTATAAAATTGAACATTTAATTTACACACACTACTGACTCAATAACGATAAAATAACAACGATAACAACAATTGTTAAACAATAACAACTTGTTACAGGGCTTTAAAGGGCCCTGTTACATAACAATGAATAAAACTCTAATTAAAATTAAATAACAAGTAATAAATCTTAACATGGTATCATAACTACAACAGTTAAGTAAATTTACAGCTTGGGTAAAACGCAAGTAATTTTCAAATGTTTTACCAATTACATTCAACCGATGGAGGAATGCTTATACCATTTTAATGATTTGGGTATCATCACCCAGCACCCTCTGATTGCAATTTGTAGGCAAAACCTCTTACGAACATGTTTTAACTTTTGACACTCTAAAAGAAGGTGTCTGATATGGAAATGAGATTTAATCAGTAAGGACAAAGTGACGGATCCTATCGACGCATCAGAAACCCGCGGGTTACCGAGAATGGCCAATGCGTAAACGATAAACTACCACTTCATCTCAACATCTTTGGCGGTTTGAAGATCAATGGCCGAACGGTATTCTTTATTTAGCGGAGTTTAGTGTCTTGTACTGCTACCCATTCTTTTTCCTACTGTCTAAACAAGGCTTATTTTACAGAGGACATATAGTTGGATGACATTACTCTATTCACGTTAGGCTGTAAGGAAGTGGCTTTCTTAGCAGCTAGGTCTGCTTTAGTATTTCCCTGTATACCGGCGTGACCTGGAAACCAGCAGAACGACACGCCAGCGCCCCGTAGCCAAAGTCTGTACGTGGAGCACAGAATATCTTTGATCAAAGGGTTAGGAGAGTACATATCTTTTTTAATGGATGAACCAAGTTCATATTTTGGATTATGGATATAAATAACTTCAATTATTTCAACAGTATATTACGTAATATTTAGTATGTTAAAAGAGTTTGGTCCTTTAACATTCTTTTCATTTTCCTGTGCTGTGACGACAGAATGTTTTTTTTTTTTGGTTGTATTTCCTTGACCATTTTAACATATCCCTCACTCGTCTTAGAAGATATTGAGGGTGGAGAAGGTCAATGATCAGGGTTTTAGGAGGATTTTTAGGGTAACCTTCTTTTTTATTTTATTTTCCAAATGGAACGTACTGAGAACGCAGTTCCAGTAATCGCTTTGTTAATGAAAAAGACCTTACTACCTTTGATACCTTAAAAGATGATACCTTTGATCTGAGTATTTTTTATCGTTAGAAAAAACTAAACTTTTGGGAGCTAGCAACTCAGATGGTTGTTGAGTAGCGCTTTCCTTTGTCTTCTTTAAGCAATTATTTGTTTATATAATCATCAGATGAATCTGATTGACGTCTCTTTGTTCCAAAATCTGATTTGACAGTTGTTTGCACCATGGGTTTATTTGTCCAGCGCATCGTGTTAGGCGGTCTCGGACGAACTCGGTAAGGGCTTGCCCATCAAATCACATTGAGATCATTTCCGAACCCCAGTTCCGTGAGGATCCGGAGCACTCTTTTGCCAGACTGGAAGGGCATCGTCCTGGAACCCGATACTACTGCGAGGAAGAATAAGACTTTCTTCAACACCGCGAACACTTCCTGACCAAGAACCGAAATGGCTGCCCCGGAACAGAAACCACGCATACGTCTCGGCAGAGCAAGCTTACATCGGCCTTACCAAACCAGAGGTTGTCAAAACTCTGGCAGGTTCAGCACTCCCAACGCGCAGTGGCCTGCAGAGTCAAAATCCAAAATGAAGGTGAGCATTGGAATGTATGTATTTTTTAATGTATATATGTAAGTGGATGGATGTATTGTACGTGCTGAATGTGTTAGGCGTTGTTTGACTCGGGTACCGCGAGGGACGCCAAACCCCTCTTAGTAGGTGCGGCTAGTCTGCACCCCCCGTGCGGGATAAACCATGATGGAACGTTTTTTAATTAGTTGGGAGCGATAGTAGCTCTTGTGGTAGTGCTTCGTTTCATTACGATAAGTAGGGTTATGAGTTGTTCGCAATATGGATGACAAAAATTGTGTCAAATTATCACCTTTTATTTGCAGATGACACGACTTTATTTTACAAAGCGGATACTGTGGAACAGCTGCGAACTTATATGCTAAGTGACATCTGTGCAATTCGTTGGTGGTTTACAAGAAATGAAATGATCATGAGCCAAAAATCTAAATATAATTTTTTAGTATTACCAAAAATATACTATTTTCTGTTATACTAAAGTACCATGAGATAAATTGCAATATGAATTTACGCCCTTGTCCCCCAATTGAACAAGTTCAAGAAATTCTGTATTTGAGATTGTTTGTCACTTCCAACCTATCTAAAAAATCAATTAATAAAATATATCGGGATATTTTATACGCTCAAATACGTATGTAACGTTAGTTTTAAGTTAGAATAAGGGCTCGTAATTTGGGGAGGGACTTACGTTACAACATTAAAACCAATAATTACAGAAGAATTTTGTTCCTACCTTATCGCACAAACCTAAAACCGAACACAGTGCACATCTTTTCAAAAAACTGAATATATTACGTTTTCATATATAAATTATTGAGAACCTTTTTGACAGAAGCAGGATTAGAGATGGCACTCTAGACCTTTGACATTGCGGAATAGATCAAATGTTTTTGTACCTAAACCAAGTTTTACTATTTATACGAAATCTTATGCATAGCACCTAAATGTTTTAACTGTATGCCAGAAAGTATTAAATCATGTTCGAACAGACATAAATTCTCCAGTTAGCTGCGTAAATATTTTCATTAGTTTTATCCTTGCAAGTATGTATGCTAAATCTGAGTGCCTGTGTATAGTGTATATCTACGATGAACATATCGTGAAATATTTCTATTAAAAATAATGTTAAAAGACTCTTTTAATGGATCTGTGTTGTGTATATGTAACTTATACAGGCTGTTACATAAGTAAACAGCACAACTTCGGGAAATGGTTTTATGGGTCAATACAAAGAGAAGATCAAGAGTAAAATGTTTTCCAAAAATGCTTAGTTTTCCAGATATCCGCCGTTTTGTTTTTATTACAAAATAATTCATATTTATAGAGAACTTTTTAACCGATTGAGTTCAAACTTGGCATGAAGGTTAACCTAACAATGATCTATCTTAAGAAAATAAGCGATTACATCCAAATCATGCGTTTAAAAATGGCGGCTGTTCGAAAATGTCAAACCTAAATTACTCAAAAACAGTACAATTTAACAACAAAATACACCTTTTTTGTAGCCCTTTTGATTTCCTATCGAATGGTGTAACTGTCAAAACAATCGGATAAAGGATAATAGTTAACTTAACTATGATAAGATAATAACATACGTAAACATAATATTTTGTGTTTATTGTGTTGGTATAGGACGACGGGTTGAACGAACCAATTAATTATTACACATAACTTAAC
>JAGFPH010010442.1:4974-21124 GCA_018207615.1 Philaenus spumarius | reverse complement strand
ATTAGTTTTGTTATTAAAAATAAGTTAACACAACTTTGAAAAGCTTATTAAAATAGAAACACAATAGCGCAAAGTAGACCTTAATATCTTACTTCGTTTCAAAGTTATGGGCAATCAAATTTCTGGAAAATAAAATACAACCAACTTATTCCTAATATGTATGGTGTACACGTCTAAGTGCGCTGAAAAGTTAAAATTAATAGTCCACTCTAGCAGACTTTCGTGTGGATCTTTTTTTGCCAATTTTATTCCACTTAATGTTTTGGTGTATGTTTAACAGTTTAGCCAGCATAAGATCTTTAACCATCAGTAAAATGTTGTTGAAAATTGGATGAGTTTAAGTGTAATAAACATTACAAACCTTTCCTCTCTAAAATATAGTATATACATGACGTGGAAATAGTAAAATGTATAGTTGTTGGCACCCTTAAGGATTTGTGCTGTATTTTTGTCATTTAGATTCAACCTTCGTCGGACTTAAATTCTCTTTAACAAAACTCCAAATATTGTTTTTATGTAAATTTTTAACAACTTTAATTACTTTAAACATATGTTCTATTAGTTTTAGTGAAAATGGGGAAAATACAGTTGTTGGAACCTTTTTATATTTGTTGGCACCATAGAAATTACAGTTGTTGGCACTGACATTAGTTATTGGCAACTTCGGATTACAATACTTGGCACCATTAGTCTTAAAGTAGTTCTTAGTTATTAAGTATGTATTTTAATATGGCTTTAATATAAAAATCTTTACTAGTTGGTCAAATAAAAGGTTATGTTATCATTTAGAAGGCTATTCATAAATTTCAATATTGTTCAACTATAATTAGGTAAAAATCATATAAGATTGGTCATTTTAAAACAGACTTTAAAATAAGTTTACAATGTTCAAAGGTTATTTAGAATTAAAATATTATGCTTAAAAAAACTTGTATTTAAAAAATTAAAAACTTCAAACAACTTTTCAATTTAAAATAAATGCTATATCCATTTTTTTGTTCTGAACTTTTTGTAAACATAACATTATAATCTTTCGGTTTTACTAATTGAACTCTTTGAACTCTTAAACATACAATTTAAAACAATCGAAACTTAATACAAAAATATTTTCTTTTAAAGTGGAAGCTTAGATTTAGTTCAATAAACAATTTTAATAATTAAAAAAAAAACTAACAGTAAAATAAGATTTCTAAAATAAAATTACATTATTTAAAGACAAAGTAGGTAATACAAGTTTTAGAAGAAAATTATTTGTTTGTTTTGGAAAACATTATTGTAGTTTCAATTAACAACAAATTTTAGTTTGTTGATTAATTTTTCAACACAACATTTTCACTCGAATTGTTGCACTGTAAAATGTCAGAAACATTTAACTATTTTTACACCTTATAAAATATGGATCGATGCTTTTTGATTTTACTGATGCAGTATTCGATGTAACTCTACTTGTATTAGCTTCAAACAAATCTCTTTTAGCAGTTTTATTTTTTTGGTAATTCTTTAGACAGGTTTTCTTTCTTCCTTTTATTTTCTTCTCTTGTTGTTTTCCTTTCAATTTCTTTCTTTTTTTTATTCTTTTACAAAGTCATGATTTTCCAGGCTCTACTAGTAAGAACAAATTTGACTCTTTCAACTTTTTTCTTGAAAAGTTAAATAAAACCTTTATTAAAAATTATTCAATAAATCAATTTTTTTAATTAGGCCTATAGAACTGGATTTAAGAAATAAATGATTCCATAATTCATAACCAGCATGTTTAAAATATTGAAAAATAGTTTCCTATACTACGAAAAGCCTAGACTTAACCATACTTTCTTCACTATTGTTAACATCTGTAATTTTATGAAAATAATAATGACTTATTCCCATGCCAATAACTGTAAATACAAAAATAATCATTATTGGCCCCCATGCCAATCACTGTCAATACAAAAAATAAGTCATTGGCACCCCCTGCCAATAACTGTATTTTGTGATATTTCAAAAACCAATTGTTGGCATGGCCTCCAAAACATGTATTTAAGGTTAGAAGGAAAATTCACATGCTTTTTTACAAAACTAAGACTTCTAAAGTAATATAAAACACTTACCTGAATCCAAAATTAAATATTGATATCTTAAAGATAAGTATAACGAACGCCTGATTCTTAGCAAAACCACAAGAAAACTGAAAAAAATCATATACTAACTAACATCTATAGTTTCTTACAACAATACCTCATCAGTCAAACCATATGACAGCCTAAGAATTTGCATTGTCGCCATATACAAATTGGTAGTTACAAAAATTACCTCAAAAATTAAATTAACAAAATTATTTTCTTATTATTTTACAAAATACAGTACGTGAAAGGTGCCAATAACTATAGGTAGTGTTAAACAACTATACATCTTACCCTATTGACAAATTAACTACATGCTTTGGTGTTATGATAACAATATCATTTTAACGAACTTTGATTGCCCATAACTTTGAAACGTAGTAAGGTATTAAGGTCTACTTTACGCCATTGCATTTCTCTTTTAGTAAGATTTTCAATTGTGTTTTATATGACCTACCTTTATGTTTGAAATTGTTAACCCCCTTATCCTCCTAAGCCACCCAAAATCATAGAGGGTCAGATATGTAAAAAAATGTTTTGTTAAATTATTTTCAATAACAAAATTAATAAAGGGGGTTAAAGGGACTTTATGAACACTCTGTATATTATTACTCAAAAGTGTTTCTTTTTTTTTTTTTTTTTTTGTAGCAAAGCGATATCTCCCTTAATTTTTCGTCAAAATTAATGATTCAAGCATCATTTTAAAGCTTCGCAAATCGATCAAATTAAATCAACGTAAAGCGTTATAAACTGTTATGTATAAACCAACGTAAATAAATAAACATAATTAACTGAATTAAATCAGGTACGTACTTCTAACTTGCGAAATATTCGCACGGGTCAGCTAGTTTACCGTTATTAATAAAAGATGTGCACATTAATAATACTTTACCAGAAGTAAAAAAAAACATGTGATGTCGGAATGGAAATATATTAAACTCAAGGTTTTCCTTTAAAGTGTGTACAGTTCAGCAGATAATATTAGATTCTTCACGAAGATAACCACATCAAAGACTTACCTCACAACCTCTTCACCAGAATAACGTTCGCTTAGGGAAGAATTACTCTAAAGTGTGGCCTAAATCGTGAGTTTAGATTTCTGCGACTTTAGACAAAGCTGTGGTAATTTTCCAGGAATGTTTCATATCGCAATTATCGGCTTCAGGTGTGCACTTAAGTTATACGAAGGCAGGGCCGCATTAGGGCGCAGTGGTTAGACCGATCCCTCCAGGGCCACGCACCAAAGACTATTTAAAATTACTAAAAACCATTTCAACATAAAAGTTTTTAAAAAATTACATGAGTCACTCCTATATAATTTAGAGACCTTTTTGAACATGTTGAGTAACATGCCTCCATAAGAAAGGTAACGTAACTTTTTTTTCATTATGAGACCCACAAATTATCCGTAATTACAATATATTTACTAATAAGTGATTGAATTAAAAGTACTTGAAATTTGTTTCAAAGTTTGTTCCTACCGTACTCTGCTCTATAAACCGATGACTCGTACTGAAGCGAGTGACTCTATGTGTATACTAGTTGGGGAAGGGAGGAAAGTACCAGGGAAGAAGACTGTGCTGACATCTGGAGTGGAGGATGGATACATTAAAAGTTAAAAAATGCGTGTTTACATTGAAAGAAAGGCAAAGGATAAAAGTGGACAACAAAAGTACAAGGATTAAATCAGAAGAAAAGTAGTAAAAAAGAAGTTTTCAGACGAGAGCCCATCATCAGAAACCTCTTTAATTGGAAGCAACAAATTCCGTGGTGAAACGTTTTACTACATAATCGAAAAATTAGCTTCCGAGTTACGAATGAGAAAGGTTAAGTGCATGGAACTATATGAGAGATTTGGCTTTTTGACTGAGTTTGCAGATCTCAGGGAAGATGATCTGCAAAAGGCATACAGTGACTTTTTTGTGAAGTACAATAGTGACATTGATTTAAACTTTTATGATTAATTCAAACAATTTGCTTTGTACATACAAAAATAAAGAAGCGAGCTGACTGTGCGAGAATAGCTGCTGCGAATTTTCTGAAGCTGATTTACAAGAACAACTTAGAGGATGTTGTCCACAATATGTGGCTTTCGGAGCTTATTTATGTATATTTGTAACAAAATGTACAGGAGAGCGCTCTTTTTCAAAGTTGAAGTGGAAAAATCTCCAACTCGCAGAACTATGGGGGAAGAGGAGCTGAACTCTCCCTGTTGTCAATTTCGAGTCCACGTTCTCGCGAAAAGTGCATTTCGAAGAACTTATCAAAAATGTTGCATCAGAAAAAAACTTTTAAATACTACTGTGTATGTCCTATTTTATACAACATTTCTAAACTAAATAAAAAGCTACTGAATATTAGGCGCTTTTTCTTTTTTTTTTATGGGGCCCCATGTTTTTCCCAGCTCCAGGACCCCCAGTGGTCTTAATCCGGGCCTGTATGAAGGGCATTAATACATCTTAAAATAAACAACTTTACTGAAATAATCACTTATATTTAATATCAGTTGATATAATAAACCTACTTTATGTTTTGGGGATTTTTTCTTTAGTTTCACGGAGCTAAAACCGGAGGCGTTTAACTGATGGTTCAGAAAGCCAGTAATTAAGTACTGGCGATGTCTCGACCACAAATCACCTGGTAGGTTTTAGTTGTTCTGAATGACCGGTAATGTTTGTGACTTATTGTACAGTCGTACACGTTGGTTAACATTCTGTTCTGACGTGGCCCTCCGTCCATTATACCCCAGCGGTGTCCCTACGATGGCGCGTCCTCCTTTTTGGATGTGCCTTCGGTCCTCGTGGAACGTACGTGCGCTGTCAGGATGATAATGGTGAATTAGGTTCTTCAAATACGGTGGTAAAACGGAGACTGTTATATAATTACACAAGTGCATTACATATTAAACACGCATATAAAGGTGTCACACAAAACCTTAGCTGGGTAACTGGTCGTATTGCATGAATTGAAATAAATGAAAAATGTTCAGTAACTTTTTTTCGAATTCGGCTTAGTTTGGTCGCTATTCGTCATTTTGTACTTTTACAAAAACTCTCTGTAACTCCAAAAATAGACAAGATATTGAGTTCAAATTTCGTATATAAGCATTTTGTTGCTACGAATTTCAAGTGTACCGAACACCAAGAATTTATGTTACAAATTTTTAACTTGGCGTATCCTGAAAACCACTAACTTTATAAATATGTCTTTTCTAACGACAGACAAAATTACGTGTTTGTTTGTTTCTGTAGGTGAAACTGAGTTAACGAGAAAAAACTGAAAACGTAATTTCTCGGTAATTGTCTACAACATCCAAAATCAGCCTAAAACAAAAATGTTTTGTATTCTAAAAGTTTTAATAAATAGGAAGGTTAAATCCATTAATCTGATATTTTGGTTTTAGGCTAATTTTCAAGCGATCTTTTCTTCGTGGAAAATGTAAACGCTAAAACTTTACGTAACTAGTCTATAAATATTTAAGAACAGTTTGTCATCGGTTACAAAGCAGTCCGACATTGAAGGCAGTTTTCTGTTCTCTAGTTCCAGCATAAATTTAACAAACGACATTCGTGTGAAGTGTCGATTCTTAACGTAAATCTTTGACAGTGGGGCAGCAGAAGTTCTTTTAACCAACCGTTATTTTGGATTTTCGGTTATTAGAGCAATTATCAATTTCTTGATTCCCTTGACTATGTTAGAAGAAATTAGAAGATTTAAAATCATGTCTCTAACATTGCACATGAAGTCTTAAGCCTATTTATTACACACTGGGACTCTTTTAAATCGACTCCTTGCGTCTGAGGTGAGTCTAGGCAGAATCGGGGCTAGAAAGAGTAAACAAATCAGGTTTCGGCGGGTTAGTATTTCTGACTCTTTTTGCGTCCCGTCTGACGTGGGATTCTTTGACACAAGTTGCGGAACATGTCTCGGTGTCGACGTAAATCGTAGCCGAGCAGGAGCTCTTCTTGTTTATCATTTTTTTATTAATTTCTCCGCCCTCTTTTTTTTAATTATGTTGTGGAACAGTGCTCAAACATTACATTTAATCGAGGACTTACATTCTAATCGGTGTTTGTGGTACCCGTCTTTCGCAGAATACAGAAACCGGGAAATAAAAAATACATTTTTGTTTTCATCGGCTACCAAATATCAGGTATCATCCGCAGAAATTAAAAAAAAAATAGAGATGGAGTCTCTAAAATTTGAGTTTCTTCTTGAGATTTTGCCTCCAACTTTGTTCAAAATAATTTCAAATTCGGTTGGCGACATTCAAAGAAAATTTATAAATCACATCCGGTCTTCCATTTTTAAGGTATCTAAAAGTTCACACCCGTACTCGGTCCCCCCATGAAATAATTTTCGGACCCACCATCGTTTTGGCCATTTTCTTTTTAAAGTTTTACTATTTTTATTAATTAAACAAAAAAGGGCAATAGAAATCCCCGCCATTGTCACGGGCAGGGACTAATTCAAATGAATCTTGATGTGAGCATGATACATTTGAATCGGGACTGAATCCGTGTAGAGTCTAAACACGAATCTACGCAGCGCAGATTCTGAGTCGCAACATGAATTGATTCAAAGAGTGCCAATGCGTACTAGCCTTTATATCTCGGCTAGCAAATCTCTGTATTTTACGTGGGTTGGAAATAGATCGTTAACTATATGCGACGGAAATTCAGTAATGCCGTTCCTTTTCAATGGTTTTTTGTATTACACAAGCAAAAATAACGTTACACTATTGGAGTATTTCCATTAAAATCGTGTTTTGTACCTAGAATGTAATCCAGCTGTCTTCGCGACTAACAGAAAGAATTTGAACAAAAATTAAAAATAAGATTATAAAAGGTGATAGATATACGTGTAGCTCGCAATTTTCTCTATAACTATAACAGCTACTAAAAACTGATTAAATAAAAAAAAGCTCGTCGGTACTTCCAATATGTCAACACACCAACGCATGATGATATTGTTTAATATAATAATACCTTTATTTAGTTTTCAAATGTTTCAACTTTCTATACAAGTACATATTTATGCAAACTTAAAATCATGATAATTTAAAGATAAAAAAGAAAATACATTGCAACTGATGATTACTACATTACTAAACATTTAAACAATTCAAATAAACATCTACTATGAAACTAGGCCCATTTCTGTGCGAAGGCCACGTCTGCGTGTTACTGGCAATATTCTGAAAATGAGAGTTGCCTACTCCTGTGCCTCTATTTCTCAGTGGTTGCCAGTTGGTACATATTGTTTTGTCCATCTTCCGTCATCCATTCTCGCTATATGTCCAGCCCAATTCTATTTAAGGGTCTGCTGTAGTGGCCGCCATCTTGGATTTGTATCCCGTAAGAGCAATGCTAAATTTAAAACCATTTATTTTTTATCATAAAGTTGTTTTCAAGGTCTGATTTTAACCACAGTCAAAATAAGCATCCTTTTGTGATTGACATTTTTTTTAAATTACGTCCGATTGTCAAGTATAGTACGATTTTTTTAACCGTGCCCTCGGCTCGGCTAGCGAGCGGTGGGCTAGCGGTGTAGCGGAGAGGGATTGTAAAGGCAGTTCCACAAATTTCGAATAAACGAAAATGATTGAATAACTATTCGAATAAAATTATTGATATAATATGATATGTATAACATACAATATTTTATAACGTTTATGAAATGAGGACGAACTCGGTCAACGGAAACAGCCTGGCGGCACGGCTCGGCCAGGTGTAGTTTTAATTGAAACGCACACATTATACCGCTGTACCGAGCAAACCGTAAGTCAAATGAAAAAATGTTTCAAATAAAATATTTAATTTGGACCTTTATCTAAAACTTTTCGCGAACACTTTGTCTCTGACCAACAAATAAAAAAACTTTCCAGCGGTGTGAAAATTTCATGTCATTATTAAAGTACATTGTTGTAATATTGATTTTTAAAATATGAAATAGGTTTTGTAATTAATTTTCTTTTACATCATACGAATCGTATGGTTCTTATCTGCGTATCCGTGAAAGTTTCATAATTTTACATCGCTGCTAAGTGTATTAAATGGCAGTGTTATTGAAGCTCGGTTTTCGCTGTTTCACGCCGCTCGGCATTAGAGTAGACGGAGCGATTTCTAACGTTATCATTCAGGTTAGTACAACCGTGACCGAGGGCACGGTTAAAAAAATCGTACTGTAATTGGCATATTTTATTACGTACCAAGTTTGAACTTTTTTCCTTACAATAAAACACGAACGATTAAAAGTGAATCGGAAGCCAGATCCGTTTGAAAAATTTTGAAAAACAACCACCTTTTTGACCAAAAACCCCTTAAAATCAGTTACTATTATTATTATTATTACCTAAACGAGAATTTTTAGAAAGATGCGTTTCTTGCATATAGTAAGGTACATTAAGGGCTATTAAGGATATTCAGTTTTTTGAGGATCACTCAATTACAAAAGAATGGATTTATAAAATGGTTTTAAAACAGACAATGTCAAAACGCTCAGCTGCAAGAAATTGCACTGTTTAGATACGGAGGGCTGGAGTCGTCGGTCGCTTTCTCTTATACTGGAGCAGACTCTTAAGACGTTTGGCCATTGGGACGACATTTTCTAAATGGGTTCTTTTCTTTATTTCAGCATTTCTGACTTTATCCCGTAACGACAGACACAGCATAGCTCCTTAGCACTCTGTAAAACGTTCGATCGGTTGACTTCTTTATTCGATAAACATGTGTGCACCATATGTCTACAAGGAATTATACATTTATTAAATGCTAGAGTCTTTAGCCTTGCGAATGTTTTAAAAATAAATTTCATAGATTAGTACTTCATCCAAGCCAAAGTAATTCTTCTATTAATTTCCTTTCTGCAGCTATTAAGAAAATAAATTGTTTGACCCAGGTATGTTGCTTCTGCTACCCACTTTAACTTTATTTTGTTTAGGAATATCTTCTTGTTTCCCGTTGCTTAGTAGTACAGTTTTTTCTTGATTTATCACGAGTCCGGCTCGACTTCGCTCTCGGTCCAAGTTCTCTAACATATTCTTCAGCTCTGTGGGCGACTTTGCAAAAAAAAATCGACGTCATCGGCAAATCTTATATTAGATATATTTATTTCATTCATTTCAATTCCTTACTTACTTACTTTTCTCTAGTATCTTTTTGTAGTAGTAAGATCAGGTGTAATATGCCTTATTTTAAACAAATTTTTCACGCAGCCATTGTGAATCAGTGCTATTAAAGACTTATTATAGTACATTTGTATAGGTACATACAAGTCCTATCATGCTCCACTACTTTTAAGTTCCTCGATAGTTAAATCATAAGGCTCACTTGTAGGAAATTTATATATACATTTATTTGACAGCATTAATAATAACACGCTCCTTAAATTTTCCGAAAATCCCGGCAAATAGGGAAATCGTATGCACATCAAAGGTTTATCATTATCTTAAGACTCCTTCTTTTTATGCATAGCTCTGTTTTAGAATGGTGCGTGGAAAGGGTGTAGGCATTTCGTTGGGATGTTTATAATTTTCCAAATGTTTATAATCGGATTTTCATAGGAAATAGTAGGACCTTTCCTAACCGAAGCGTATGTTTTTTATATGTACGTTCACCTATTTCTCGGAAACGGATTAACCGATTTGGATAGTTTGAAATATATTCTGTTAAGGTGGTTACATATAATTTTCTTTGGCGTAAATGGGGATAAAATGGTGTAAAACATTTTCATAAAATGGGGAAAAAACATGTTTATAAGGTCGTCATCTATGTATGCTTCTCACGGAGTTTGTGTTATTTCTCAAAAACATTTACAACTTATTTAAGTTATTTATGCTGCGTTATACAGGGTGATTCAAAACTATGCGGCAATGTTTCGGTAGCTCATTAGGCCCGAAAGCGCTTCGTTTTCCAGATATCCGCCATTTTGTTTTTTACAAAATAATTCATATCTAGATAAATGTTTGACTGATTGAGTTCAAACTTGACATGGAATTTACCCTAACAATGATCTATGTCAAGAAAAATAAGCGATTATATCCAAACATGCGTTTCAAAATGGCGGCTGTTTGAAAATTTCAAACCTAAATTACTCAAAAACCGTACATTTTAAGAAACAAAATCATGTTTTTTTTTGTTTTACATACAATATTGTTGTGTTTACTGTGTTGATATAGGATGCCGGGTTGAACAAACCAATTATTAAACATAACTTAGCTTCCGAGACATTGCCACATAGTTCCGAATCACCCTGTATATACAGTGAGTGAAATAATCACGTTTTTCAATTGAATTCGGTTCAAAAGTTTTATCAGTAAACACTGATTTTTCGGAAACGGCTTAAGGGGATTTGCTACTGAAAAGGGTGAAATTTTCTATTAATGGTAAAAATGTTTTGAAAATTTGTTTCCTGGTGTAGTATATGCTGAAAAAATACAAAAATACCAAACATAAAATGTTTTACTTTTATCATAAGAAAAAAAATAAAATCTGGGATTTCGATGATTTTTTCGAGGCATTTTTGAAGCGATATAACTATAAAAGTACTTAAAGGATTTTGCTGGGTCTTAATTTTTCTTAAAGGAAATACAGCCTACTATAAATTGTACCAGTCTTAGATAAAGACAAAATGAAAAAAATATGGAAGCTACACTGGACCACATAGACTGTACATGTTCAAAAGACTTACCTTAAAAACAATACTCGCCAAACTGCAGAAATGTCTTAGCTGATCACTCACAAACATTAATCAGATATATTCTGGTCAACTCAATAAAGAAGAAAATAGATTAGATTTTAGTTTATTGACCAAAATCAAAAGAAAAATATATTTTTAAATATGTTTATAAAAAAAATGACATGCCCTTAATTAAAAAAAATAAAAATGTATATGCCCTTAGTTACAAAAAAGAATTTAAAAAGATTAGATTTACAATAATTATTTTGTTGAATTTAAAAGATCCCTCCCCAAAAAATCAAAAAACTGAAAAACCCTCCCCATTAATAATAAATACAGATTTATACAAGTTTATTAATTATACAAATTACAAAAATTAAACATATAGTACCATGGATTTATTAATAAGTAACATTTATTTTGTTGGCGAACCTTAGTGTTTAATAAAATTAAATAATACAAAATAATTGCGTTTAATGATTTGTTGAGACGTCTCTCTTATAATAAATTTTAAAAAATATTAGAATTTTTATTTGAAAATCCCTGAAGGATTGTAGTTCCGAAAATTTGCTATAGCGCACCTCTCAATTTAAATTAAATTACAAAAGACATATATTATATATTATAATTTTAACAAAGACAACAAAATTTACACAACCTATTCAAAAACAGTTTATGAGAATGTTCACTGCAGATTTTAGTACAACTTTGTTATATAGTTCATAGCTATGTTTTAAAAGGTAGCTGGTAATTTGATTGTAGCTATTTCAAACACTAGGCACTGTCGATGAAACTAAACAGTAAGAAGTTGCATAGATGGTCAGAAGGTAAAGTTTTGTTTTAAAAGCAGAACATTTCTAAGTCTCCATCTTGTACTTGGACCAGTTATACACTGCATGTAAAACAAAATAACATGGTTTTAGCAATTTGGTAGGTTTTAAAACCAAAAGCATTGTGAACAGACTTTAGGCTTAAAGAGTTTGCCTTTATATTATTTTGATAAAAGATTAACAAGCAAGGTTGAGAATAATTGTTAATTGCTAAATCAAGATTTAACCAAAGTTAACTTGTTAGCATTTGTCATGTTAACTTTAACTGTTACTACATGTTCACAAAGCACATGTTAAACTTTCAAAATGCTCATTGCTTATATGCTCAATATATTTCAGACATATTATTTTAATGATGGGTTTAAAAGTTCTTATTTGTTCAATAAGTTACACAGCTCTACGTTATGGCTTTTAAATTTATAACAAAATGGTTATACAAATTGCTTTAGCCTACACTTTAAGTTTGAATTTAGGCAATTACATCAAGTTAATATTTAGGCTGTACAGAAAGTATTCAAAGAATCAAAATTGAAATAGATAGAAATAAAAATACATTTAATAATTTTGAAATACTATGATAACCTTGAATATAAACTTAACTTGACTGGCAAAGACTACAGCTAAGCTTTTATAACCTTGAACACTCTAAGTCATTTTAGATTTGGCGACATAGTTAAAACACTAAAACATACCTGGATTTTGTTGAATAGGCTTTTAATAATAAAACATTTTAGTTAAATAACGCACAGTCCTTAAACTCACGACTAAAACATTTACAAAAGTTCTACAAGAACGACATAACGGACTAAATCATGGCGTCGGTAGTCTTGAGTCACGAAGGAAGGATGGCTGCCTTCAACAAGTTGCATGGCTAGTCTAAAACGGGTCCAGAGCGCAGGACTGCATTAACAGCTGGTGTCTGTACAGAGTCGCCGCCTTACGGGCTAAAAAGAGACTACAAGAACGCGAGTAGTGTCGGTAAAGAAGACTGCATTTTACGCACGTAATAGCTCTCTTGGTGGCGCGCAAACTTGAATAACGGCACAAAATTTAGGTAGAATTATGTCGATAAACCTCAAATAATTTTTTTAAATCGAACTTAACATTAAATTGTTTTTTATTTTTATTTACAGTTTTACAAACTATTTTTTGATTTATGATGTATGAAAGTTACAAACATAAATCTACCAAATTATTTATCTAAAGATGTATAAAGTAAGTGATAAAAACTTAAGTTGTACTTCAAGTGGTTTAGGGATTAAGTCTCTAAAAACATGAAATTCTCACATTTCGGGAAATGGCGATTGAATGAAAAAGTTTACTTCAGTGTGGAATATATCGAACAAATTTGAAAAATACCTAGATAAATAAAGCTATTTATGTATTTATACTTTATATATTGGCTGGTTTATTTTTAGAGGGTTATTGATAATAATTTAAAAATATATGTAGGCCAAAACATACCTGTTATACAACCAGACAGCAATTTGGACTGATTTGTCTCCTTCGCAGCGTTTTTTAAATTTAGTTTTTCTGGTATATATGTAAAGTAAAAATTACTTCTATTGCATTTTTCATGTTTTTAGGACCTGTAGAACAAAAATATGGAAAAAAAAGTATTTCCAAAATTTGATGGTTTTTGACCATTTTCAGTAGCAAATCCCGTTAAGTAGTTTGAACTGTATTCTATTAAGTTAGATCCCTAAGTGGACCCATATATGACGTGAAATATAGAATTTTTCAGAAAATATGAACAACTATGTTTATAACATTTCCACCGATGTATGCTGCTCACTTATTTTTGTGTTATTTCTCAGAAACCCTGACAACTGATTTACTATATTTACATTGCTTTAAATTTACAGAGGTTTCTTCATAATCATGTAAAAACAAATTTAAATAGGTTTTATAGTAAATTTATAATAAAATAGTTTTTTTAACCCACACTCCCTACTATTAGTACAGTAAAATTAAAAAAATAAACAAACTTAAAACAAAAATAACCATAAAGGCAATCAATGTAAGCAAACACATTTTTTTGTAAAAAGATATGTAGTATAGCATGTTTGAAATACTCAGAAAATTAAATCATATTTTCTTAAAATAACTGAAACAAATAAGCTTTCAGCACAAAGCAGAAATTCGTAGAATTGAAATGAAATAAACAATTGCAATAAAATTGTTTTTACATTTTCCTTGTTTGTTTTAAACCTGGAAGAGTTTTACAGAGAACAGATCAATACTGTCACTTGCCGTCTTACAATAATCAATTTACCGCCGCAGTACGACGGCCGTTTCGGATATTCAGCCATTTTCAACAAGCTTTACAAACACTCCATCACAGTACATTAACACAAAAAATAATAAATTACACACGAACACTATTTTAAAAACAGAGTCAATTCAAAAAACACCCAATAGTTTTGCCCAACATTCCGATACGAACTGCGGACGATAGTCATTCACGCTAATCGATGGAGGGGTTGCTTATCTCCAACGACGTATCGAACAACACGTTGGAATCGAAGTTAAGTTTTTCATTAATTAAAATATTATTATCGATTTTATAATTCCTGTATATCTCAAATTGCTCAAGGGAATTCATAAATCAGCCCTTTTTACAACGGTGCAATGTTTAAAGTGAGTCTTTCATGCAAGAATATCCATGGTCGGCTTGAATAAGATGTTCCGTAAATTTAGATTCAGATTTTATTAAATATGCAATACGTCCTTTAAATCTTTTTTTGAAAGATATTCCTGTCTGCCCTATATATTTCTTTGGACAGTCACTGCTTGATAGTTCATATATTCCTGTTCCTTCATATTTATCATTGTGGGATATCTTCTTTTTTTGGGGGGGGGGGGTTATGAGACTCTTTAAATTATTGGTTGTTTAGGCAATTTTATATTGTTGCTTTTGGAGTAAGTTTTTGAGTATGTGTCCAAATGGCTTAAAATAATACGTTTAGTTAGGGTGTTTTTAAAACTGTATACCTCTCTAACTTTTAAGTGGTTAATCGTATCAAAAAAAAAAAAAAAAAAAAAAACACCAAGAACAAAGAAAGTTTTAAAACAACTTGTAAAATCCACAGGGTGTTCCATAATAAATTCTAAAGTTGTCCTTCCTGTTGGAAAATGTTGGCAATTTTTGAAATTTCAAATTCATATTTTTAATGATCACTAAAAAGTGGCGAAGTCTCCTATTTAAAGTTTGCTGTACACCTTGTACTTTTGGAGATCCCAATGGTGGTGGGCAAGATTTTTTTACCAAATAATTCATATCTAGATAAATGTTTGACTGATTGGGTTCAAACTTAGCATGAAAAACCTAAAAATAATCCATCTCGAGAAAAATAGGCGATTATATCCAATCATGCGTTTCAAAATGTTTGAACATTTCAAACCTAAATTACTGTACTCAAAAACCTAAATTTAACAAAATGTCAATACACCTTTTTTGTAGCCCATTTGATTCCGTATCGGATGGTTTAACGTTCAAAACAATCGAATAAAGGATAGATAGCTTAGTAAGGCTATCTTAATTGCCACAAAGAATAAAATAGTCGAACTATACATTGTAATATAGTACTTAAATAGTAAAAGGTATACACATTAACCCTTGTGTTGCCACAAAAAAACTGAAACCCGGGTACCCTACGAAGTTCTTGGTGAAAGTTCATTGTAACAAAAAATAATTATATGCATTAGATCAATATTTAATTATTCATGTTCTAGGAAGGTATTCCTACCTGAATATAACAATTCACCTTTTCGGGACTAACATACTCTAAATCCTAATTCATGCTCAGACTAAGTTATTTCAAGCACGGGACAATGCGTCTGGCTTTGTATGCCTAGCGCTAGCAAGAGGTTTGTTTTACTCGTAATTTCGTGAAACAAAGTGAAATATATGTTAACAAAATAAGGTTTGTGACGTTTACTTCATCACGCACTAAACTTTTCAAGGGTATCTACCTTGGGTTCACTGTTAAGTAAAATGAAGTCGTAAGAAGTCAACTATACACATTTATTTATCACAGTTATTACTATACATTTGTATACAATTCTTTTTATCCTTGCTGATCTTCGTGATCACTGGTCGAATGCTGTCTCCTCCGTGCGGTGGGTCCTGCGATGGTCCGTAGAGGTATTCTCCAGCTGTCCTGTTTTCCTAAAATTCGTTGCTGGGTGGAATCTGTAGACACCTTAGGTGCTCCTTTATACCTAACCTATATCATAAGAAGGTTTAAAGGTCGGATTGCCGAGGGCTCAATATGCCTCTGCGACAAGGAACGGAATGCCGAGGGCTCAATATGCCTCTGCGACAAGAAACGGAATGAAGAGGGCTCAATATGCCTCTGCGACAAGGAACGGAATGACGAGGGCTCAATATGCCTCTGCGACAAGGAACGGAATGCCGAGGGCTCAATATGCCTCTGCGACAAGGAACGGAATGCCGAGGGCTCAATATGCCTCTGCGACAAGAAACGGAATGCCGAGGGCTCAATACGTCTCTGCGACAAATGAACGGAATGCCGA
>JAGFPH010010441.1:8857-40082 GCA_018207615.1 Philaenus spumarius | reverse complement strand
TTTTTTTTTGCGGCAATCTCATCTGATAACAATGACCTGCTGAACGACAATATTTCTCCCGTTAGCTGGTCATTGATGTCATCAGGATACTTATTTATGAAGACAATTGCTTTTTCTGTAATATCTTTCTCAGAAAGTTTTGTCAAGTTTTCCGGCCTCAAAAAAGAAAAGTTTTGGACTACCATTTGTCAACTAGAGAACCTGTTTTGTATCTGATTAATTACAATATCCAATGAGGCATTAAATATTTTTATTTCAAACGATTTTACGTGGTTGTCAATTCTATGATCAGACGCTAGTTCATCAAAAAACCGCTTCACAATTCTCTGTCGATTTTTCTTAATTTCAGTAGATATATTACAAATTTGTGCAAACTGCGTTGATTCAGAAAAAAACTCTGAGAAATTTGCCCTTAACTGTTGTACACTTATCATTGCTCGGTTCAAAAAGGAACAGGCGTTGTCCAGATCCACTGACTTAAACTCTGGGAAATAATGGTTATTGCAATTTTGGATGCACAATCATGTCTGCAGACATTTAGCTTATTTTAGTAATTTTTTGACAATACTTACTTAAAAACCCGGTCAAGGCTTGCGGGCCCTGCGGGCCCGCTATCGCCGCCACTGAGCTTAGAGCCATGGTTGTTTCCACAGACAAAACCTAGTAAACCAACTAACAGCTGCCAAATTCATCGAAGAAAGTTTTCAATCTAGAAATGGTTATATAAGGTTATTCGCCTTCAAGAAGAAAAAAAAAAAATTTTTGAAGGAGTGAAAAATAGTAAGTACAATTGGATTTCAAATTGCATTCCATGGATTCTATTTTCGTCAAGTCGAAAATTTATCAGTATTCTGAAAAAGAAAAATTGATTGAACTTTCAGTTGATTCATCTTTACAATGTGATTAAAACAAAATTGATCTCATCAATTTCTATTTAACTCAGTATACAAAACTTAGTAGTAAAGCTATGCAATATTAAATGCCTTTCACGAACTGTTGTACATTTTAATATAATTATAATATATTATTAGATTTTAACCTGGTTAATCCCATGTAAAGACGCCTCTTTTCTAGCTCTTTTAAAAACGTTCCAATTTCAAAGTATTGATAATTAATTGTGAAAATAAGTCATAACCGACTTATGAAAGTACAGCTTGTTACTAACTAATAAAACTAATAATTGTAGACCTAGGCCTACCTACCTGATTAGAAATCAACTAAACTTACGTATATTCATGGGCGCCCATTCCTATGTGCAGGGGAGCCACCCCCTACCCCCCCCCCCCTAACTCTCAGGGAAAGGAAAATATGTATATTATTAATTATAGTATTTTTCTTTAAAGAGATTAACATTAAAATATGTTTAAATGTTATGTTCCATTTGATTTTACATATACTTATTTTATTTTTTACAAGAGTTCAAGCATGAGCTGCTGGGTTCCTACTTGGTGCGGCCTCTAGGAGTGTTATAGGTCTTTGTGTATTCACTGACGGTTTAAAAGAATAGAATCAATGCTGTGTGTGTTAATATTTCACAGCCAAATTGGCCTCTCAAATTTTAAAAGTTTTCTTGGGGAGGTCAAAAATTTCCCTGGACTCCTTTTGCCGAAGGAGGTGAGGGTACTCTTTAACACGTTCACTGCTACGCAAATTTCGTATTTCCTATGCTAGGAGCTGACCTCCATTCTGTGTTAACCCACGGGTTTATGATGCGTCCATATTACTATCACAACTCAACATTCAATATATTGTAATCTGCTTAGGTTGGCAGCTTACTCTCTTTCCTTAAAAAAATCAGCAGCACTATGTATGATCTGCAAACCTTACCTGCTTTAGAAGGGATAGTAAAAAGTCTACAACGTGTTCCTAGGTGATACGACAAGTCTTATATATTCTTAAAATGTTATCGAAAAGTGTAAAGTTGATATTATTAATTCCCTAAACCATTATTTATTTATTCATTCCATAAATAAAATTACAAACAATTTACAAATTGATCGTCTATGGATTTAGTGCCCACATAGGCACGAGGCCTGTGCGTGGGCACGAGTCGTGCACAACATAACTTCGCAATAAAAATTATGGAAAAAGATAGAAGTCATCACCAGAACAACAAAGTCACTCCTGTGCCTACACCAAAAATTCCCCTACAAAGAATCAGAATAGAACTCGAGATGAGTAGACGTGAAAGCACCACTTCCTCTAGACGGCTTTGGCGGTTTTAAGATATACGTGGCCGAACAGTATCCTTAATTTGTCGGAGTTTATTATTTCGTATAGCTACCCACTCTTCTTCCCAATGTCTAAACAAGGCTAGCTTCAAGGAGGACACAGTTGGATGACATTACCCACTTCACGCTAGGCTATAAGTGAGTGGCTTCCTTAGCAGCTAGGTCTTCTCTAGTATTTCCCTGTATCCCAACGTGACCAGGAGCCAAACAGAACGACACCCCCAACGCCCCGTAGCCAAAGTCTGTGCGTGGAGCACAGAATATCTTTGACCAAAGGGTTAGGAGAGTACATATCTTGAATGGACTCAAGTGCACTTCTTGAATCAGAACATATAAGAAGGTGCTCCTGTGTTGGTACCTTGAAAAGTTTATATATTTGATATACAAAGTTCTGCTGTATATGCAGAAGAGGAGGATGGTAAGTGAAGCTGTTTCCTAACAGAAGAAATGCTCGTCCGGCTCTATTGTCCAGTTTATAACCATCAGTGAAAATGATATGATATAATGGGTAAAGTTTGCATATGGACATAAATTGCTGAAGGTAAACAACTTCATCTGTAGTTTGTTTTAGATATCTAGACAGTGAGAGATCAACATATGGCTTTCTAATCGTCCATGGAGCGACAAAACATGGTGTATTTTCAGTACAGGAAAATGGGGCAAAATCGGAAAACACGATTTCGTTGTTTTTGGCCGCCATTTTTAATCGGTTAAAGATATGGATGTGCAAATTTCACCGTTGGTTTTCTCTTGAAATTCTACATCGAAATTATGTATTACATGACCACCTTCCCATTAAAAAAAATTAAGTTCATTCCAAGATGGCGGACAAAAATTTCAAACTCACCAAAAAGTGGTTCTTTTATGGTTGTCAATAACTGCTTTTATTTTTATCTCATAAGACTCGTACATTTTGAGATATTAAGCTGTTCCCAGACTTTTCAAACACTCTGTATAAGAGGTTGTGTAAAACCGAGATTATTAAGGATACGGATGGTTCTGACCCCATAAGGAGCAGTTGTTTACGGAGTTCGTACTGTACAAATAATGCATTGTGAAATAGAATATCATATAAAGGATGCAAAGGTTTGGAGCGTAAGTTACACATATATGGCAATTGTAGCCGTTGTCTGCGTCACGTGAGCGATGGCTCACCCGTTTCAACAAGCAGACTACTAATGGGACAGAACGAAACACTCCAGATGTAAGACGGAGAGCAGTGTTATGAACGGAATCAGTCTTTTTTAAGAACCGATAACCTAGCTGACGAATAGGCTAGGGACCCGTAGTCAATTTGTGATCGAATAAGAACTCGATAAAAACGGAGCATGCAGGTCCTATCGGCTTCTCATTGAAAACCGCTTAAAATCCGTAACATATCTAGGACCTTGATGCAGCGTGATTTTAAATTTGTCACATGCGGGTTAAAAGAGAGTCTATGATCGAATACAAGACGGGAAAGTATTATCGGAGTGAAATTGAGTTTCATTTGGATACAAAGTGGTACTAAAATGCTGTCTACGACGAATAAAATCGATGCATCGAGTTTTAGCAGCGGAAAACTTAAATCCTGTGTAATTGGACCTTGTTTGTAAATTTTTAATGGTTAATTGCAGAGTTCTTTCTGCGGTTGCCATGTTTCGGGCTGCAACGTAAATGGAAAAATCATCAACAAAAAGAGAACAGTGAACAGGTAATCGCACGTTAACAGTGATGCTATTAATAGCAACTGCAAATAAGGTGACGCTAAGTACGCTGCCTTGAGGGACACTGTTCTGATAAAGTGGCTCCAAGATTCACTCTAAAATATCGATTAGACAGGGTATTTTTAATAAATGCTACGATTTTCCCATGCACGATACAAGATTGCAAAGTATTCAGAATTCCTCTTCTCCAGCCATATCTTATGCCTTTTCAAAATAAAACAACATTGCAACAAGTGTTCCACGGAGGAGAAAGGCATTTTGAATGGCCGACTCTTACGAAACCAGTTGATCAATGGATGATCTTCCCTGTCAGAAACTTGTTAAAAATATGTTAAAAATCTATGTTGCTGAAATAAATTAAGATTAATAAAGCATATGTTCTATTCTATTCTATCGGAAACCACACTGTTCTTTACATATTAGTTGGTTACTTTCAAGGTACCATACAAGCCACCGATTTACCATCTTCTCCACCAGTTTACATGGAACAATGGTGAGAGTGACAGGACGGTAACTGCTAAGATCGGTTTTGTTTTCTCTGGTTTTAAGAGAGGAATTACTACGGTCCCCAACCATGAATCAGGAAAGACATATTCCTCCCATACACGATTGTATATTTGGAGAGAACTGCCTTACCCGACTCTGTGAGGTGTTTGATCATACAATGTTATCGGATCCGGGAGACGAATCCGAAGATGACAATAAGGCAGATTCTATTTCTTCAACGGCAAATGGGACATTTAAGGGAGAATCTTGCGACATGTGAATGGTATGGATTCTTGTGTAGTTTTGTGTGTACGAATGTCATCATTGACTTAGCAAAGCATGAGCCCAAAATATTTACAATATGATGAATGTCTGTAGTCATTGTCCCATCCTGCTGCATCAGTCCCACCAACGGGGCAGAGGGGACGGGCCACATTGGTAGCTTTTTCCAAACGGTCGATTTGGGAGCAGTTATTGTGCCGATGTACTGAACTCAATAATCCTTCCTGATTTACCTGTTACTTTCAGCTGTTAAAATAATTGAATTTGTAAATTTAATGTCTGAACTGTTTCATTTATAGTCTAGAAGTATGATTATTAATGTCAGGAGACACAAATTGATTTGTGAAATCATTCCATAAAAATCTATTTATAGTCAATCGAGGTGTTCGGTTATTCAGAAAAGAGGAGTCATTGGAGATATTTATAGGGGCATGGTCGTTACCATACAAATATGGCATCACTGTCCACTCAAATCTTGTAGTTTAGTTCGAAAACAGTTTAACCGAGTATAGAGTCGGGTAATAACATGAAACACGCCATAACCCAGAAACTGACGGCATTCATGAAACCAGTTTACATTTCTCACTTCTCGAACACAAAGCTTTTTAATAATGGGAAACACTCTCATCCTACTTTTATTCGTGGTTTATTACTTACAATAACGGCTTGTTTGCGTTAATTTACTACACAATGGAACAAGTTCGTTATTTAGTTGCATTGCAGTTTCCAGTACGTTCTGTAAGTCATCTAAAAATATTAGCTACCACAAGTTTAATCTGTATATTATTTATGTATATTTAACTACTGTATAAATAATAATGTTCAAATATAAAATTGCTCAAAATTTAAATAAAATTTACTTATTACTTGTGTTTACTAACAAAATGGGGTTATAGCCCAGTAAATTCAACGAAAGAAAGACTCGACTTTCGGAAAAATTCCTACAAAACTAATTTTCCGTATACACATACATTTAGATGCCACAAATAAATATACATCAGACTCTGAAAATTTCAGAAAGGCAATTCGAGGTATAAACATCAAAGGTCACCAAAATTAGGTTTTCGCGAATTCTATGCATCGTACGTTGATTAAGGCTGCACAAAGTCATAGAAAACATTATTATCTACAAAATTGTTTGCATGCATTATCCCCGTAAGTTTTGTTCTTTTCAAGAAATTGAGTGGAAAAGGGATAGCAATGAACTTAACTACACAGATTAAATAGAATAAACAGTAGACTAATATTGAATAATTATTTATAAACATCTATATATATATATATAAGCCAAATCCACTGACTCACTGATCAAGATTTCTCAAAAACTACTGAACGGATTGGAACGAAATTTGGTATATACCTTGCTCTAGGGCCATAGGTGCTCAATAAGAAAGATTTTTAAAAATTTCTTAATTTTAGGGGAGTTTGGGGGGGGGGAGTCAAAGTTACTAAATCACGATTTCTCTAAAACTACTGAACAGATTGGAATAAAATTTGGTATGTAGCTTCCTCTAGGGCCGTAGGTGATCGCTAAGAAAGGTTTTTTTAAAAAATTCGAAATTTTAGGAGGGTTTGGGGGTTAAAGTTACTAAATCACGATTTCTCCAAAACCACTGAACGGATTGGAACGAAATTTGGTATGTAGCTTCCTCTAGGGCCATAGGTGATCGCTAAGAAAGGCTTTCAAAAAATTCGAAATTTTAGAGGGGGTTTGGGGGGGTCAAAGTTACTAAATCACGATTTCTCCAAAACCATTGAACGGATTGGAATGAAATTTGGTACGTAGCTTCCTCTAGGACCCTAGGTGCTCGCTTAGAAAGGGTTTAAAATAATTCGAAATTTTAGCGGAGGTTTGGGGGGGGGGGGGCAAAGTTACTAAAAATCCTTATAAGAAATACATAGTGTAATATATTTATTGATATAATATATTTTTTGTTAATATTCATTTAACTTTGATTTGTCTATCCGTGCAAAGCCGGATCGCGGGCCAGCTAGTTTACTTATAAATAACATTATTTATTTAGATTCACAACAAGGATCGATTGACGTGAGTAAAATTCACCTATAATATAATAATTGTCAATCGTTCTGATTCAAATGGAGGAAAGTAAACGATAAATAAAACGGGATATATTGTTTGCATCAATGGACGGATTTCCACCAGTAGCCCGAATATTTCAACAGAAAAATTGCTACAATAACTGACTATGGGTTGCATAATACCGTTTAGAAAAAGCCAGTAAAGCGTTTAAAAATGATAAAGAATTGCAGAAATATTGACGTAAACAAGAAAAAAATGCCCACATTTATACATATAAATAAAGTTGAAGTGTCTGCCTGTGATTGCAAAATAGGCCTATAAACTTTTTCTAAGATCATATGGTTATTCATACTTTACAAAAACCTAAACACACATTTATACATTTTTGTCTGTCTGTTTGTTTGGCCGGGCTACTCTTCGGAATGGCTGAACCGGTTTTGACGAAACTTTCATTAAGGGGGCGCTACCCTGTCCGCCATATTGAATCTGATTCCCATAAGAGCAGTGCTACAGAATAAGTCATTTTTTTCCGTTAATTCGTGGAATAAATTTAAAAATTTGTTTTCATCTTGAAGTACTGTCATAAGCGCATGTTGATTGTTAAATACATTTTCAAAAACAGTTTTATTGTTTTCATAAACGTATGATATAAATAGTAAAACATAGTAAACTTTATTAATTTTTTACTCGGTTGCAAAAAGAGATATTGCAAAAAACCTTAGCAATCAACACCCACAATCTATTTTACTTTAAGAAAAAAAATACAGCTTTCGTTTTATGACAAAAACAACACAAAAATATGCTTAATAGTGAAGGTATGTTTTGGTTATTTAACATTGAAATTTGTACCCAACTTCGCGGTTTTGAATTTAGGGAGCATTAAGATGTTTAAATTATACTTATAGCTATAATTCGCATGCTTTAATAATCCACTGTCACTGTGTACAGTAAGATTTGATCTTAGTCGAGTTTTATTACGTAGGTATTAACAGGCTATTATAAGGAATTCTGAACCAAACACGGCTTACTGGGAACATAATTTTGTTATTCTAAACAAAACCGCGTAATTTTATTGTTTAACGAGCTTAATAATTTAATTAATAAATTTTTTTAAATAACAATAATAACGTTATAAATTATTATAAAATACCGTTTCACTTTGAAATGGGAATTTCTATTCAAGAAGTGGGTGGTTGCTGACATAAATGTCGAACGCAAAATGCCAACTCTCGTAAATCATTTACCGTACTTTACGTGAAATGTTAGTCGTCTCGTCGCGTCGTCTGTCTTAACTATCAACAGTTTATAAAATATCCACACTTTATCGTTTAGGTTTCAAATATGAATACTGTATTAATAATGCAAATGTGCAAGAAGAGGCAGTTTGATATTAAATTATTCGATAGAAATAGCCCAGTATAGAGGATATAAAAAGTGGTTCAGCTTACATTGATTGCGGCAAAAGATTTTTTTCTAGGATCGTTTGGTATGGTTTGGGTATGCCAAACCTAATTTTGCGACCTCGAAAGTGGGAGGGACAACTTTGGGGGGCAAAAAACCTCGAAATTTTCGGACTTTTCCCAGTTTTTCGCTTATAACTCGAAAACGATGCATATTTTGTAAACAATAGTACTTTAGTAAATTAAAGAGGACTATATTTCGCGTCGACTAAAAAAACAAAGTGAAAAATTGGTCAAGTAGTTCGATTTTTATGAGGATCCAAAAAACAGCAAATTTTTCCAACTTTGCCAAAAACTGTGTTTTACTCATTTTCAATGTGCTGTAATCTTCCAACATCAAATTTTATCAATACCCCCATCCCTAAAAGTTGTAGAGCATTAATCCATGAGTTCAAAAAGCACCGATTTTTCCAAATTTTGAAATTTTGTCACCTCATTAAGCAAAATTGGGGAAAACTTTAAATTCACACAATCGGGTTTTCGCTCTTCTTCGATGACTATGAGTCCGGGAATTAATTCTGCCTTCATTCTGAGTCTTAGCTATGTCATGCGAATTCATCTGGAAATTGTTTTAAGGAATGTTTTGAAAATTTTTAAATCTAAATAATTATTCATGACTTTTACCTGTAGGCTACTGCTGGTTTCTTGTTCCCTACATATATTTGAATGCTGGAAGACCTTTATCTAAACGCAGTAGAGTATTGTATATTACTTGTATATCCATATTATACCAAAGTTATCGGGAAAGAGACAGTTAAGTAAGTACTTATAAAATTAATTTTATTTACAACTTAAAATACAGGAAAGTTACTACTTATTTATTTATTTTTATTTCCAACGTTACGCAAAAGTTTAAGAATTACACTTATTTAAACGAATGTTTACAATATTTAAAAAAAAAATTTAATTAAAAATTAATTGTTCCTTTTTTGAATATAGATGCACAAATAATAATTAATGACTAAACAAGTTATACACAAAAATATTAAATGACTAAACAAGTTGTACAAAAAAAAAAGACAAACTTTAACAAAATATTACAATAAGATGTAATTAGGTGTATGATGTTTAGAGAAAACTAATAGTTTATAATGTCGCTGTAAATAAAGCAAAACTTGAAATTTTTATAACTGGAATACAACACATAAAAACACTTATATCTACATACATAAACAAATTACAATTTATAATGTAAAAAAAACATTAACCTTTACATACAAAAACATAAAGCCAACTACATTGATACACAAATACATACGCACAACCGCAAATAAAAAAGAAGACAACAAAAGGCACCTCTATGGCTAGGCCTGTGTGTAGGATTGCCGAAAAAAATGAACAAAAAATAGATAACGGAATTCGAGCGAACATATTACTTAAAATTATACTTTAAATATTACCTAATTAGTGAAGGTCACAAAATGTAAAACATGTATATCAAGAAATGAACTTCATAATTAAAACGATGGCTATAATTTGGACTATATCATAATTTCTAAAAGGAAATCAACAGTGGCAGTTCAAGCAACCACTTCCTAAATGTTTTTATAAAACTATTATTGTTGAAACTGTATTTAATATAATTCGGTAACTGATTACATTTTCTGGCTGCGATGAACTCAAAAGTTTTACTGAAAAAAGTAATATTTGGTTTTGTAAGCTTTAAATTTTACGAATTTCTAGGTTTTATCTTATAATCATTAACCCTACTTGGAATATTACTGCTTCTTGTATAAAACAGCTCCATTACCTTATAAATATACATATACTTTAATTGGCAATATCCCGAGTTCCACAAAAAGAGGTTGGTAATGTTCAGTTTTTGATTTTTGCTTTATAACTCTAACAATTCTCTTTTCAATTATAGAGACCGTTTTTATATTAATTTGGCAAGTACCACCCCACAAAGCAATTCCGTATTGTATTCTACTACGAAATAAAGCAAAATACACTTGTAAAATATTTTGGGGACAAACATCCTTCAAGAAGAAAAATAATCTGAGAACACTATTCAATCTACCCTTCAAGTGTAAAATACGAGTTTTCAAGTTTAAATTACTATCAACAAAAATACCCAGATATTTTCCAGAACACATTGCTTCACAACAACACATGCAGTACCACAAGCTTAGTAACACAATTAAATTGATACTGGAAATATTTTTAAAAAATTCGTTTTGATGGTCCCGGTTGAGGCTATTCTTCCTCATGCTGGGTGGCGTTATTTGCTGACTCAGGTTGGATATCGTCAGGTTCAGATTTTGACAGTTAAAAAGCCCATCGGGATCACGATTTGGAGTCAAAATTTTAAAAATACAGTGTGGGGTATCGTTTTATATTTTTTGGGGTAGGGGAAACCCGATTTTGACAGTTGTTAAAAAAAAGCCGAAGTCTCGAAAAAGTGTTCGAAATACAACTTGTTTTTAGCTTCAAAATGTACATAAAAACTCGTTTTCATATAAAAATTACTAATTTTTTTATTAAATATTTTTTTAAATACTCAATTACAATATATAATACGCCACAAATATGCGAAGTCAGTCTATTTCAATTAGAATAGGCGTTGCACATTTGCGGCATCAGTCTGTAGATAGAAACCGGACGTCTATATATTCGATGCGAGTCTATGCCTACTAGAAAATGTTACAATTGGTGCCAGCGAACGTGTTAAAACAATTTTCACATGAATTCAGATGACATAGCTAAGACTCAGAATGAAGACAGAATTAATTCCCGGACTCATAGACATCGAAAAAGAGCGAAAAAACGATTGTGTGAATTTAAGGTTTTTCCCAATTTTGCTTAATGAGTTGACAAAATTTCAAAATTTGCCCAATTTAGAAAAATCCGTGCTTTTTGATCTCACGGATTGATGCTCTACAACATTTAGGGAGGGGGGTGTTGATAAAATTTGATGTTGGAAAGTTACAGCACTTTGAAAATGGGTAAAACACCGTTTTTGGCATAGTTGGAAAAATTTTTTTATCCCCATGCAAATTGAACTACTGGACTAATTTTATATTTTGTTTTTTTAATCGACGCAAAATTTTGTCCTCTTTAATTTATTAAAGTACTGTTGTTTACAAAATATGCACTGTTTTCGAGTTATAAGCGAAAAACTGGAAAAAGTACAAACATTTCGAGGTTTTTCGCCCCCCAAAAGTTATCCCCCCTACTTTCGAGGTCGCAAAATTATATTTGGCATACCCACACCATACCAAACGATCCTAGAAAAAAATCTTTTGCCGCAATTAATGTAAGCTGAAACCCCCCTATATACTGGGCTAAAATAGAACCCATGAGGAAACCTAAATAACCCTCTGGCGTAGGTCTATTATCATTATTTTATTAACTTCATTCAGCCAGAGAGGAAATTAGCCTAAACTATGTTCACTGCACTAAACATCCATGATTGCCGGACTCAATTTCCATAACACAGAATAGACCGAGCAGCAAAAATAAAAATTCCTATTTTAAAAATTCACTTTAAATAATGCTGTTAGAATGTTAGAACTAGTTTTAGTGTTAGTGTTATTTTTTCTAGCGTTATCAATGGCCAGAATTTGTGTTATGTTGATTTGCTACTACTTATTAAACTTTTAATTAAATTCTTACTAGAGAAAATAGCTCAGGATGTCGCACTAAAAAACGAAAGTACTAATCCAGTGATTAGCATTGGGTTTTCCGTGTGTTATTCTCATTCGACTAACGTGTAATAAACTCCAAAAATAGGAACATGGTCCTACAAAATATTGAAAATGTAAGTTTTATGATTTTTCAAAATATATTTCGTACTTGTTTATGTTGGTATATTATTTTGTTGTACGTGTTCTTTTCCATTCAAATACTTGTTGCCATAACTGTATACAGGGTGACAATTAAGTCTTCGGACGGTTTAATATTTCGTATATAAGGAAAATTTTAAGGTAGATGTGATTGAAGTACCTACTCTTTGTAAAAATACTATTTTATTAAGATTTCAAAAAATGTATCCGCCATCTTGGATCCGCCATTTTGAATGTAACTTTGTTTTTTTAAATAGGAAGGTGGTCATGTGATACATCATTTCGATGTAGAATTTCAAGAAAAAACCAACGGTGAAATTTGCACATCCATATCTTTAACCATTTTAAAATGGCGTTTAAAATGATTTTGCCCCATTTTGCCATATTTTTGAAGTGATAACTTCTATTGGCCCGTTGGGCACTTTCGACTTGGCTATGTTTTCGAAATCTCGCGTCACGCCAGATTTCTCGCGAGATCTTGCATCACGCCAGATTTCCCGCGAGATCTCGCATCACGCCAGATTTCTCGCGAGATCTCGCGTCACGCTTTTGTTTAGACACAAGTCAGATCGTGGAGAGGGAATATTATTAATACATTATTTACATTTATTAGCATAGCAATCAAATTAACACATAAGAATTAGTTAATATAATATAACAGCTGATTTCGCCCATCATCTGTAATTCTTAAACAAAACCCAGCGTAGATTATATTTTGGGGTTATGTTTACAACTTCAACCATTAAAATTTCTTGTGATGTTAATTTTCTTATATATTAGTTATACAACTAATGTAGGCTTCTATAACTATAAGTTATATGGGCTTCTACACGTTATAAGATTTGCTTTGGGGTTATAAACTGTAAATAAAACTAACCTTTGATCATCAATATATTCGTTTATACAAATTTAAAGAAGGATACCTACTGTTTAACTTCTCAAACATTCGTACATCTTTGTATAACATATTTGATTATTAATTTCTTTACTGTAATATTAACAACTTCTAAATCATTTGATCTATCAATATGAAATAAAAGGTAACTAAAAGATAATATTTTTACCTTTCTTTAAATATATAATAACGGATATAAATAAACAATTTGAACAAATAGGCTTACAGTTTTATAATCCTTATAATTGTACACATTTACCGAGTTAAAAATCCCCGTAGTCATAGAAGTTATCACTTCCAACGTGTGGTCTTAAGCACACCCAGTTATTTTTTTGTTTTAATATTAATTATTATTCTTTTTAGACTTAGAATTAAATAAGCTTTCAAATGATATGCCACACAACTATATTAGGTTAAACCACTCGAAATCAATTATAAAAAAATGAAAATGGCTGTAACTCAAAAATTTTAAATACTCCCAAATATCGTTGTGTGGCACATCATTTGAAAGCTTATTTAATTCTAACTCTAAAAAGAATAATAATTAATATTAAAACAAAAATAGTACAGCAAAATGGGGCGAAATCGGGAAACACGATTTCGTTGTTTTTTGGCCGCTATTTTTAAACGGTTAAAGATATGGATGTGAAAATTTCACCGTCGGTTTTTTCTTGAAATTCTACATCGAAATGATGTATCACATGGCCACCTTCCTATTTAAAAAAAACAAAGTTACATTCAAAATGGCGGATCCAAGATGGCGGATAAATTTTTTGAAATCTTTATAAAATAGTATTTTTACATAGAGTAGGTACCTCAATCACATCTACCTTAAAATTTGCCTTATATACGAAATATTAAACCGTCCGAAGACTTAATTGTCACCCTGTATATGTCGGCATACAATACATACAACACATAAAATACATACTACAATTACAAAAGCTTTATTCGAATTGGATTCCAATTATTCCTAACTATAACTGAGGAACTATAACTATAACTATAATTATTCCTAGCTTTATCACTGAGGATGGCGACTTTGTCGTTGAAACGCGTTTGATTTATTAAACGTATTTGTTGTGAGATTTTGTGTTATTGTTTTATTTCATCTATATTGTTCTCACAAGTCCAGCTCATTATTTACTTATTCCTAACTATAGTTTAATCAGTTATTTTTTAATTTCACAAAACAAATCATTAAAATGTTTTTTATTCTGACCCTTCATTCCCGAAGTATATATATATTTTTTAAATAGTCTGAATAAAAACTGTTTAATCGTTTATTAATCCTGGACAGGCCCGCTAAAATTAAATTTAAAAGTAGCCTATTATTTGTATAAGATTATAAAAGACACATAAATAGGCGTTTCTTTTACATTAAATATGCAGTATTGTAATTCAAAATAGCCTCTTTTCTTTTACTTTTTAACATACGATACATTTTTTTAACACGCTTATATTAGCTTCACTTGTATGTATGTATGTATGTTTGTTTGTAAGTAACTCTCCTTTGGACTAAAAGCCAGTGGCTAATTACTGTTATTATATCTCTCTTACGTCAGTTCAATCGTTGGCCGAGCGGTCTAAGGCGCGGGTCGTCGCTGACGTCAATCCCCGATCGTGGGTTCTAATCCCGTCCATGGCCAAATTTTTTTTTTCAATTATTAATCGAACTAAAAAGTGAAAAATAAATATAGTTTAAAAAAACTAAAAAACACGCTTTTAGAGCATGTTGTATTCAAACTAAAAAGTTAAAAATAATTTTTCAAATAAGCTTAAAACAATAATAAACGATAAATACTAGCATTATTGTAAAAAAAGCGTGGGGCGCTTTGTCCATATTTCTCGTACATCGAGCGCCCAACGCTTTTTTTACAATAATGCTAGTATTTATCGTTTATTATTGTTTTAAGCTTATTTGAAAAATTATTTTTAACTTTTTAGTTTGATATGCTCTAAAAGCGTGTTTTTTAGTTTTTTTAAACTATATTTATTGTAATTATGCACGACTAGAAAATTGTTTAATCCTTACTGGAATAGAATCGAAATTATTGATTGTTTTATTGTGGATGTTTTTGGGGAAACGGTACAAGCTTTAGGTAACATGAATGTGTTATTAATATATTTTGTAATTATGTAATCCTAGAAGATCTTTTACCAAATTAATTTGAACCTGTAAGAAAATAAAAGAGACAGGGCACAACCCTAGTTTTAATATAACTGTAAAATTTTTGGTAATTATTTAATAAATTAAACAAAACTTTTACATTAATTATTGTATAATGTTTGGTCGCCTACAACGTTCTACACAAATTCTAAGTTAAATTCGCTCGCAAAGAGAGTGCTCTTTAGTACGTTGTAGTATATAATTAATTATAGTCAGGTATTTTCTTTAAAGAGATTAGCACTAAAATATGTTTTAAATGTTATGTTCCGTTTGATTTTACATATACTTATTTTATTTTTTACAAGAGTTCAAGCATGAGCTGCTGGGTCACTACTTGGTGCGGCCTCTAGGAGTGTTATAGGTCTTTGTGTATTCACTGACGGTGTAAAGGTACAGGCTCGATGCTGTGTGGGTTAATACTTCACCTGAACAGCCAAATTGGCTTGCCAAATTTTAAAAGTTTTCTTGGGGAGGTCAAAAATATCCCTGGACTCCTTTTGCCGAAGGAGGGGAGGGTACTCCTTAACACAAATTTCGTATTTAATATGCTAGCAGCTGACCTTTTATTTTTTATATTTATGGTCTAAATGAGTAGAAATTATTTTATTTTATATTTTTGAATGTTTCTACGTAATAATCACTAATATTTTAAAGAGGACGCACATGTGCGTCCCTAGTACATGGGCTTAAAATTGGCGTGCAAAGCACGCAATGCTCTTTGTATTGAAAATACTCCCAATACGGGGGGTTCTATTGCGAAGCACGCAATGCATTTTGTATTGAAAACACTTCCAATACGGAGGTTCTTGTGACCTAGAAGCAACTGACAGTGGTTCTATTTATATCTGTCTGTTTTAACTTTAAATTCCATCTGAATATTGTAATTTAACAATATAATAAAATCAAGTGTTACTAGGAGTTTATTTTCCTAAAAAATATTTCGCACTTTGCTTACATTAAAATACGCTCTTAAGAGTAACTTCTTTTCAACACCTATGCAAATGTCAAGCTACAATAAATTATCAATATATTGCTGATATTATCTTTGGTCGAATTGGGCACTGGCACTTTATTTGATATAGCCATAGTGCATGGCATGGAGCACAGAACACACACGAAGTTTTCGTCCGCCATTATTTGCCGTGCCATCTTATCAACAGTGACGTGAAGGAGAGTATTACAGCTTACACATTGGTCGGAAAATTAAACGATCGGTTTATTTACCGCTTACGGTAGCTGTGCAGCTGTTGGCTGCCACCATCGATGTATAAACACACTGGATTGCGCGCTGAGTAGCTGAAAGGTTCGAGAAACGAGCCGGCCGGCGTGGAGCTTCCCCCTCCACTGGTGGGCTAGACCCGCGGTGGGCAGCGTGATAGATGGACAGTGATACACGTTGTTGTTGTTGTATACAGTTCAATTCTTTGATTTATCATCTACACTTTTTTATAATAATATGTCATTTTTGGGCAGAGGATATAGTATTCCTAAATTACTATTCAAAACAGGCCTAGTTTTGTTAGCAGTCTTGTAGGAAGAACATAAAAACTAGTGTTTTAAAAATAAGAAATTTGAAATTGATCAATATTTTTATACAGTTCTATTTTAGAACTAAATTACGAAACTTTTTTACATTTATGAAAAAAATTACAAAAACTTTTTACTACTTTTTATGTTGAACATTTTCCTTTCGTTACTAAATATGTTTGTTTTTTGAGCTAATCACTTTGTTAATTTTACTTCAATCATTTTCTTACTGGCAAAACTGGCATATATGAATTCTTTGAACCTTTATCTACAAAAAAGCTATGGAACACTTTTGAATTGGTTTAGAATAAACGTGTTGAATAAATGGTTGAAATACAAAAACTTGGACTATTTTTTTACAAATTTGAAGTTTACGGTCATTTTGTGAGCTTACCGTTTGAGATACAGGAAAAAATCAAGAATACAATTTTGTTGAAAATCTAATTTGCTACCCGCAAAATATTTGTTTTTAAATTCGACTTACAGTTAAGCCACAAACTGGCTTTGGAAAAAAGCTTACACTGAGAGAATTGGTCCGGCCGCCATTTTTATTTTATTTGAGGGGTCAAAAATGAAAAATGGAAAAACATGTTAAAGTTATGAACATAATTAGAGATTTTGTAGTTTGCATTGGCATCACCATATGTCACTGCAGGGTTTGGCGAGCGAAGCGATCAGGGGCCGAGTCCCTAGTAGTGAATAAAATTATTATACATTTTAACGGAATTTTGTAACATTTCAAAACATCGCGAGCTACATTTACAAAGCTTTGGAGTGCGTCAAAAACTTACTAAAGTTTGTATAGGTATACTTTTATGTAAATAAAATGCGGTTTAAAATGCTAATGCAGATCATGTTTTTCATTATGGTTTTGGTTCAGTTTATTTTTCCCTAAACCTTTCCTTATCCTTATCCAACAACAATAATAATAGTTTAAACACAAACTGTTAATCTATATAATAAAAATGAATTGCTGTTCCTTTGTAAGCGCATCACTTGAGAACGGCTGGACCAATTTGGTTATGTTTTGTTTTAAAATGTTCATAATAGTCCAAACTAGGTTTTTATATAAAGAAAAATTTGAAAAGTTTCCCGAAAAAGTTTCAAATTTGGGAAAAACTAAACAGCCTCTTTTGTATGGACACAAAATCAGTTGTTCGTATAAAATACTTAGTAACACATGTGTGTTTACATTCATTACCATAGCAACTTTACTATCAAATTTGTAATCAGTTTATTTTTTCAAAAGCAATGTAATGCAATGGTATAACTTTACTACCCTTTAAATTAAATCAAGCAATAGCAAAGCATTGCTGGGTCCACTAGTTTACTATAAAAATAAGTGTTACATACTGTATAACAATTAAATATTGTTTAGAAATTAAAATTATTATTTTACAAATAATGTTTGGTGCCGTTGTTGAAGCTGAGCAAAATAAATTACAACATTTGTGGGCGTTGCATTAGCTTTGAATGCTTCACGTCTTGTTGCTGTCCCACCAGTGGTGGAGGAAGCGGCTAGGCCTGCCGGACCGTATTCAATACACGCAGCCAGCGATCCAGTGTGTTTATACATCGATGGCTGCCACTAGACGGATTTTCCACCTTATCAAGTTAATCAATAAAATGATTCAAGGTTTTAATTTGGTATCATCTATTCAAATTAATTACTGTTTACAAGGTTACTAATTTATAACGTTTCTGTTCCAAGTATAAAAAAGTCAAGGCAGTATTTACGCAAGATAATTTTATAACAGGGATATAACTCACTATGGTTACATACATATGCCTAACCAGGACGACCGTATGGGGTGGGGGGGGTTTACAACAAAATAACATGTTTTAGGCTAACCAAAAGTAAAATGATATAGGTATGTATACTTTTCTACTTCTAATTAATTGTGATTCAGACCCATTTTAGAATAGCAACCATGACTCATCCCCCCCTGCCAAATATGTCCGTGCGCTGCCTCTAACCTCTAGGCTCTAACACACGCAGCATTTTTTTGTCGGCTGCGGATTAGTTACCGATCATAAAATTTAAAGTGTGCATGCGTCTAAAATTCTCAATGGGATTCATTAGACTGAAGCAATGAATACAGAAACTATAAGAAGCGCAATCCCCGTGTTAAAAAATTCAGCCCAGTTTTATTTGAATTTGACGAGGTTGCCACGGCGTTCACTAGGTAGCGGAAGCGCCACTGTCGCCTCTAGCGTGCCTGTGCTAGAGAAATTGGTTGGCGAATAGGGAAAAACCTACCGGTTTTAACCGAAAACCGGTTTTTAAAAAAATATTCAATAACCGGGCAAAAAAAACCGACACTGATATATCCTATTTATGAGTCTATAAAATATTTAACACGATTGTTTTGCGTTGCAATAGTTCTGGACTAGTGAAATCTTGAAATGGCTGCAATTACAAGTAACATTTCTGTTTTAAGTTCTATCAACTATCAAGATGGCATTGCCACTGTCTTTGTGTCGTGTAGCAATTTCTCCAATCTGGCACAATCTTAGTTTTAAATAATTTTAAAATGTATTAGGTCTACTTTTATTTTTGTAAAATTATCGGTACAAATCTGTGTCTATAAGTTAAATTGTGTTGTTATTAAGTCTTGTAGTAAACATAAATGTGAAAGAGCCTTTATAAATAGGTTGGACAATAATTATTTGCCATGAATTACATTTTTTTATATTGTCTTATATAGTGTATTTCATTTGATTTTTGTTTTGTATTTTTAGTTGTAAATTATTTTAAAATTCATTATTTTTATTTTTGTAAACGTATCGGTACAAATTTGGGTTTCTAATCGTTGAATTGTGTGGTTGTTTGCCTTGTAGTAAAAATAAATGTTTATTTTTCCATTTCTTGTAAATATAAAAAAAATTCTATACGTTGCTATTTTCTTCTAAAAAAAACCGGTTTTTTTGAGCAATTATAACCGCTACGTTAAACCGATTGTGAAAAAAACCGGAAAAACCGATAACCGGTTATTTTTACAATAACCGCTATCCCTATTGGCGAAGCGTTGGCCCAGCTGCTACTAGGGAAATACACCATTTCTCTCTTCCTTGTCCAAGGCAACGAGTTTCCATTTGTTTGTAGCTATAATATTTTAAGTATATATAATATAATTTGAATTTTTCCGGCTAATAAATTAATGTATAACTACCCATAAAACATTAATCACAACATTATTTTCAAAATGCAAATGAAAATTATCAGAATATTGGTAAAAGTACTGTCAACATATTATAATAATAATTTTGAAAATACACCATCATACATGGGAATAAAACTTGAATAAATTGTTTTTTGTAATTAATAAACATGTATATATAGTTTCTGTATTCATTGACTGAAGTGTCTAGTTCATCAGTCACGAAGTGAGTTATGTAATATATTATTTCTTTTAATGTTTTATTGATATGAACAGAGAGCAACTCTCGCTTTATTGTTATTCCGTGGCCGATTGAAAAGGAAGCAAAAAATATATACTTATTTGGGTTCACCCAATCAATAAATAAAAGAAGAGAAGATTTTGGAGAATCTTAAAAGATCTTAAAAAGTCAAATTTTGACGTACAATACTTGTACAATATTAAATTTGCTGTAACATGCTTTGTGCAGGACTACAATACTTTAGTGAATAACAGAAAACAAGTTCATATTTCAGTTAAATTTGTATAGTGCTTTAAAAACATCCCTTAATTTTATATGATGTATAAAAACAATGTTGCATATTTCGAATACAAATTTTCTATTAGTTATATTACTAATATTTTATATCTAGATAGTGCTATTTTTCATTTAAGATTTTTTCTTAGAAATTAATTACATATAACGTTTAAAATTGTATGGCGTGACATTTATTTTATATAATATTATATTAAGCAATATTCCAATTAAAAGACTACTAAATGGCAATTTTAAATTTATCTAAAAATGATCACTAGTTATACTCACAGTAGGATAAGTTTTATTTTAGCTAATCAAAAGCAATCAAGTGCGTTTACTGTACTTTGAATTTTTGTCTTGCGTTGAATATAAATTGACAATTGTTTGAAAATCACCATTGTATTGCAATATCAGTAAGGAAATTCTATTTTATTGGCCATTCAAAAAATATTATTTATGATTTTGAATTTATACCTAAATTTTTAACTGTGGCTTATATTGGAATTTGTAGAAAACATTACACTATATTTTTAATGGTTGAACATTGTCATTATATTCACTGTCGGCTAGAAAAATTATAAATCAATGGCAAATAAATTGCAGATGTTATTTAAACGTATTTAAAAAGGCTCAATACAGTCTAATGCAAATTAAATGAAGTGACAGAATGTCTTGTATTAATAAATATAGCCCAGGCAATGAAGGCGAAAAATGACCATGTGTCGGAAGAAATTAGAGACAAGCTGAATTTTTGTCAGTTGTTAAAACTCACCAAAAGGTACATTTTCCCAAAAGTCCCCGCCCCTCCCCCTTGTGCTAACCCCCCCACCCCCATTTGAAGTTCATTTTCCAAGCAGTTAGGTTTTGCTTCATATATCCGTTGTTAATATCCGAATTCGTAACTTCAATATGTCATTTTTTTCATTAGGTGATTGTCTTTAAAAAAGGTATCTTGGTAGTTTTACCTAGGGTCAACAGTTTAGCAGCTATTTGCTAAAAAACGATTTTTTTTTAGAAAAATATATTTTTTCTTTAGTTTTCCTTCCATAACTTTTTTGCTGATGGTAATTTTAAAAAATACTTTAAATAAAATTTGTAGTGCATCTTTTAAGCTTTCCAACGATATAGTATAACACAACATTTCCTGAATATAGATGCAAGCAATTGCCATTTAAGGGTCTGCTGTAGTGGCGGCCTTCTTGGATTTTTATCTCATAAGAGCAATGTTAAATTTCAAAACATTTATTTTTTATCATAAAATTGTTTGCAAGATCTCATTTAAAGCACAGTTATAATACACATCCGTTTTGCATTTTAGATTTTTTTTAATGTTTTTCTTTTGTTATGTAATTGACATTTTGTAAGTACAAAGTTTGAATTTTTTTCCTAACACAATAAAACATTAATAATGAAAAGTAATTTGCAAGCCGGATCCGAAATTTTATAAAGAATATTCAGTTTTTTTTCAGCACTTAATTACAAAAGATGGATTTATAAAATGGTTTGAGGCAATGTCAAAGCGCTCAGCTACAAGAAATAGCACTGTTTAGATACGGTTATAGAGAGAAGCACTGGTGTTGCCGGTTGCTTTCTCGTTTACTGCAGCAGACCCTTAACAGCTCCGGTTGCTTTCTTATTTACTGGAGCTATGCGGCCTCCACCCGGCCGGGAGCTTAGTAAGCTGCTCTACTCCCACTATTTTAGTTTAACTTCTATAAATTTATATAAAGTGGTATAAATTAACCTATTACATATTTAAATATAAAATCATTATTTTATTTATTATCTTGTTATCATGTCAGGATTCGGAAAATTTAAGATCAAAGCGTGCCGCCAACTGTTATTCACCATTTCTACTAAGTTTGGGTTGGGGGGGGGGGGGGTGGTTTATTGTTAGTGTGTGAAATTTCGGATATCAACGTCAACCCAGCTAAACGAATCAGTTGTTTGGTGAGTGTTCCAGTGTTATCATTATTGTTTTTTTTTTTTGCGAGGTTTACATTGTTTAGTGACAATCCATTCCCTTTTCAAAAGACATTTTCTCTTTATTTAATCTGAAGGTACCCGAAAAATTTATTTAACTATATTTCGATCGAAATACTATTATTCCTCCTCTATTTTTTTAAATTATAATTGATTGGATTTTTGTGTTGAATAATGATAATCATCGTTAAAATAGATAATCCTGATTTCTTTTGTATTCTATATAACGGAAATTTTGAAGAAGATACAGTAGGGGTTACAAAAAGTATACAATTAATAACAGAAGCTAGTTTAAGAAGACGGGATGGGCTGCATGAAAGAGTTGAAGGGAAAACAACAGTTCTTGTAAACAGAGGCCATCAGAAATACTCCATGAATCAATTCACTTAACTTTAAGAACTTTTCTACGGAATATTTGCCAGAAGTTTGATTTTAAAACCAATTGCTTCATTTGTGAAAAAGCGCAGTAATTAATTTAAAGTGAGCTGTGCATCGTAGGAAGGAAATTCGCCTTGCAGCAACAATAGAAATAAAATAAAATTTACTTAAAATATTTGATGAGCGAAATGATGAATGGGAGGAAAGAGTAAGGAGTGTTATGTTAAGAGTTACCTGAGGCACGTTACCATAAACAATGTCATGATACTTTTCCCAAATCAACATCAGACGAACACGCTGTAGTTAGACCGAGGATGGATGAAGACAACTTTTTATTACTTTGTAAAACTATTGAACAAGGAAATGAAGCCAGTACACTGTTACAGAATTACAAGAAATCATGACTGACTTTTCAGGGAAAGAAAACTTATATTCTGATAAACATTTAAAACATCAGCTGAAAGAGCACTTTAAAGACCGCATTATAGTACCGTATCCAATGTTTCTGGTCGAAAAAACATTGTGTGTTTATCAGACTCTGCACACAAAATCATGGACAATTGGTACAAAAAAAGGAAGAGCGATCTGGAAACAGAAAAGATTAGAATAGTTTTAGCTGCGGCTGATATCATCAAGAAGAATATCCAAAAGATGGCTTGCAACTATCGTACATACCCAGATACAAAAGACATTAGGTCCAAAGGCGAAAATTTAATCCCAAAAAGATTAGATGCCTTTATATGGAAAATGATTGCAAAGAAAACCTAGATCCTTTACATGTCACCCATACAAGTTAGATTAGCACTTGTATGGGTCCATACATTTAATCAACATGCTTTCTTGAATGGGTATGTGTGCGTCATATAACGAAGCAATGACATACAATAATGCATTGATAACTGCGGGATCATCACAAGAAAATTAATGTGCCTTCGTCCAACACGTTTTTGACAACGCTGATGTCAACATTCGAACATTAGCCTAAATATTTGAACGCTATAGGTGGAATACAATGTATTACGCCCGACAAAAAAGTTCAAACTGTAGAAAAAGTTGAAAGGCAATGTAGTGAGCTTTTAACCCCGAAAGTATAAGGATACGCGAGGGTATGCAAGGAAAACAGGATGTAAGGGATTGAGTAGTATTAATGTGAAAAATTACAATGACATGAAAGCTTGCTTGAATATTACTGATTCCACAATAACTAACTACCTTATTCCCTTTAAATTACATTTGGCTTTCTGGTACTAATGTACAACCAGGTTAGAATGGTTTTATGAACGTAATTAAAAAACTAAAAACAAAGAGAAATGTGATGGGACATTGTAATGGCTGTTTCTTTTATTAATTTGGACACTTCTAACAATTCAACAATGTTCACTGCTTTATGTTTTGCAGCTGAAGAGAGCCGAAAATGAAATCAGTCATGCATAGTTACTTTTGCCCAACCTCTATTTTTGAAAGCGTCCGAGATTGTAGCTTCTGCAGAAATATGTGCGAAGATTTACAGAATGTACAATTTACAGAATTGTACAGAATGCACAAATATGTGCGAGTACTGAAGTGGATATTCTTGCAACAATACCTTGACCATGGATGAAGATCAAGCCACAATTGATGATAGCTAAAATGTTTATAGTTTAAATATTTTTATCAATAATTTTATAAGATATTTTTTCATTAAACAACATTTTAATCAATCAATATTGTAAATATTTATAAATAAAAATAGTAATTAAATTATTGAAAAAAAATAATAATACAAAAAACGGGGGGTCCGTGATGCTGTGGACAGGCAATGATTGGATAATGGAAATACCTCAATATTAAGGTCAGGAGTCAAAACTCCCCCGAACCAAAACTTGCAAATACTTAAAATAACAAAGAAAATCTGCTTATTTTTTTAATAGTTTGTAAAATGTTAGTGTGCTAATAGACCTAAAGTACCATTTTAAGTCATAATATTATGCTATCAGTTCTGGTATAAAAAACTAACTTACTCTGCTTCATTACTAACAGACAGGGAGTGATGCCGCAAAAACCAACCATGCATTATGGCTACCTTAGTGTCGGGCGGGCACTAATACTTTGTAGTCTGTAAGTGTTCCCGACCCTCAAAATTTAAAGTTAGGTACATATTTTAAAAGGGCAAGAGCTGCGCTACAACTTTTATTTGACATATTTTTTGATATTATAACAAATAAAAGTGCTGTTTTCTAAAAACTACTTAAAATATGATTTTTCACCCGAACATTTTGCATATTTTAGCAAATTCTGGTGAAAGTATCACTTTTACGCAAAAAATCCAAAGAACATTTTTTAGAATAGACATAGAGAAATACAATCATACAAACAGCATCAATGTAAAATGAAAAATGGCGGAGTTATGAGCAATAACAAAAATACCCTCGAAATGGATGTTCAAAGGGGGCTAGAGGGGGTAGCACAAGAGGGACAGGCGGGGACTTTTGAGGAAATACTTCCCTAATTAGGTCCTAACAACTGGCAAAAAATCAGCTTGTCTCTAATTTCTTCCGACACAAAACCTTCATTGCCTGGGCTAATAATCATGTAAACTAAAGTCCAGTCAACGAAAAGGTTGTAGACGGAAATGGAAGGAACACAATTTTTGACTTTGCGACATTGTTTGGACTGGTAAACATACTTTTAGTTAGAGGCAAGCGAAGTGCAGAGGAGCACGTAGAAGGTTACGTTTTTCGGGTTTCCGCTTATATCTCTAAACTATGCATCCTAGAAATAAGACAATTCTATAAAAAATTAAGCCTTAAGCTGAACAAATGTGATAGAAGATTGTTCTATTCACGTTTTCGCTACTGTATCCCGCATAGTTCCTAAAATATAAGTGCTTAAAAATTCATTCATTATTGAAAAAAAGTTGCCTCACGTTGTTTTGTCTTATTTGACTAGTAAACTCTTCAGCCCTTCATCATACGAAACAATTATGAAAAAGGAAGTTGTAGCATTAAATTTCCTTCAAGAATGTATACTATGGTTTTATCTTCAATCGTTCAAAAGTTAGAGCAATTTTTTAAATGCATCCGTATTTTCCCAGATTTTGCAGAAAAACTTAACTTTAACTGTTTGTTGTTCCACTCTCAGTATAAGCCAATATTAGATTAGTGCAAATAGTGTGTACTATATTATATTTATACACAATACTTAATATCTTTGAAATACATTGAACGCAAATTTTTAATACATATTTGGTATAACCATGGCGGCTGTTATACCAACTATAATATGATGCCCGTTTAAAATGTTTAATGAAAATTATCTTCGAAACAGATAATTTTACAAACAAATTTCAAGAAACAAAACATTTCCTTTTTCAATAACAAACATAACGGTTTTTTATTATTTATTTCTGTAATTTAAAAGATAACTGAGTTATTGACTAAAAATTAAAAATTGTGTCATGGTTGTTGTTCATAATATACAAAATTACTTACTTCAGAACAAAATTATAAGAAAAATCGTGTAAATAAAGTCCAAAATAAGTTAAATTATTACAAACTTACAAAACAAAAGGTTTTTATTACACCAAAACAAAACAGAACTGTAAACAAAAATTTTAAATCACTTCGAAAATGTATTATAAAAGTTTAAATGAATGACAGATCTGAAGTTATACGAAACCAACTTCGTGAAATACAAAATGCAATTGAAGGTATCTTATTTATAGCATAGCGTAGTAAACAATTTTCTAGTCATTGTTTATTTTTTTTTTTTTTAATACCTCTATAAGTTTTATTTTGTATTTTCTTTGTCTTTAATCTAGTTTTTAAAATACATTCTAAACGGCCACTATTTTGAAAATATATGAAAAAGTTTTGTTTTATTGTACATGTGCATGGGTAAAAGATGTCAAACCAAACATGCATTTTTAAAATTTGCGTTCAATATATTTCCTACATACAAAGATATAAGGAATTTTGTAAAAAAAAAAAAACTAAATGGTGGATAACTGCAAAACTAAGCATTTCAAACCTTTGTTTATACTATAAACTTTTTTCTTTATTTTCACTAGTAGAATACGTCCTGAATGTTTCTCCGTTTCTTCATGAAACACTCTGTATAATACATATAATTTCTTTATGTGCCACGTCTATATATAAAACATACTATTTATAGTCTACAAATAAGCACGCACCTGTTGGCTTAGCAGCGGAATAAAAAAGTTAAGTTAATTAAAGAATATAAATAACCTAAAGTTAAGTTTTTCTGCAAAATCTTGGTATTATTAACACAGACAGTTAAAATTGCTCTAAATTTTTTACGGTTGAAGACAGAATCATAAAATATCATATAGGTATTCTTGAAGAACATCTAAAGCTCTACAAATTCCTTTCTCATAACTTTTTCGTAGGACTAAGAGTTTAGCTAGTAAAATAAGGCACAAAATTTTTATAATAATAAGCGATTTTAAACGCAGATATCTGGGAAACTATGCGAGATAGCCTCAAAATGGTTAGAATCAATTTTGTAGCACATTTGGTCAGCTTTAATTTTATAAAGAATCACTCGGACGCTTAGTTTTCGAGATAAGCTATAAAGCGGGTTGGTAAGTTGGGATACCCGTAAAACACCACTGTCACTTTATTTCCATATTTACAAAGTATATGATTTAAATATGATTCTACTATTTTCTTAAAAGTGGTTCTTATTCGGCAACCCACTGCATGTAACAAAACTATCCTCCATCTATCACAAAAGCAGCTTCATTTGCCTCAAATTCTTCTTCGACAAGTCCACCTTCAAATAGCTTCATAAATGATGCTTTCGTAGTCATGTATTGTCAAACAATGAGGGTTGGGTGAGATACTAATTTGAACTCAAAATAAAATTTCAATTTAACCCTAGAACCGGCGGCTGTAACGAAAATGGATTTTTTGGCGTATGCAAGCATTTTTGCAAAAATAGTAAATGAACCCCAATCCAAAAGAGTTCCGTAGCTTTTTTGTTGAGAAAGGTTCAAAGAATTTGTATATGCCGGTACAAAAATTATAGATGTCAAATTTACAAAGTTATTAGCTCAAGAAACAAAAAATGTTCAGTTACGAAAAATAAAAGTTCAACTTTAGGTCTACATAAAAAGTAGTAAACATTTTTTGTATTTTTTCCGTAAATGTAAAAAAGTTTTGTAATTTAGTTCTAAATAGATCTGTATAAAAACATTTATCAATTTCAAATTTCTTATTGTGATTACACCAGTTTTTATGTTCCAACTACAAGGGTGCTAACAAAACTAGGCCTGGCTTAAAAAGTAATTTAGGAATATTTTATTTGACCAAAAATGAAATATTATTATAACAAAGTGTAGAGAATATATCAAAGAAAAGAACGATATACTTGTTTTTTCTTAGTTCACTAAAGTGTTTGAAATATCTTTAGTTGAATAACAAAATGAGGTCAATCAAATAAAACTTATCGCGTGTAAAGGAAACAAAACGTCCGTTGGGATTTACCATGAGAATCAAATGGGCCAGACAGTCCCATTCGACCGCTGTAATTCACGAAAACCTTGTACTTTCCACCGCTCTTTGACTAAACATATAACAGGTTATATCCAGTTTAGTTCACATCGAATGAAAGCTGCAAGTTTTCTCTACAGAATTGTATAAAGAAATCTGTAAAAACATAAGGGATTGTGGGCGTTATCTCAGTTGACAAATGTGCTGCTTCATTGGTTTCAAAACTGTCCAATCGCAAGGGTTTACAGAAAGCTTCGTCATTCAAATTGTATAGTAGTGACATCTGATTGCAAGGCATCTTTAGATAGATCAAATCTTGACGAATCATATGGTACCTTTATATTTTGGATCAAAATATTCCTGTAGATGGTCTGGGACGTTGAATAAGTGGGAAATAACAGTACAATTGTATTCGAATCCACACGTGGAATCAGGTTTACAGAAATCTACAATTTTAAAACGACGATCACATATGTAAATATACGTTTTAGAAATAAATTGTAAATACAAAAATTAAAGTTTGAAACATTACCTTTCCAATGGTGTTTGTCTTTTTGAGATTGAAAGACTTTTAGTGGGTCAAATATTCAATACAATCACTCGTTACAAATGTGTTGGAGTGACGGTAAGTTATGTACCGTCTGCCGGTTCTATGGTTAACAACACTGTCACTGATGCATATAATTCGATTGATAATTTGCTGGTTTTCACACCATTTTTTCCATTGCTTTGAAGCCGACTTTATATGCCGCATCGCAATTAACTGAAGAGTCGCATACCAACCCCGTGGAAAGAGAAATTAATTCGCAAGTGCGGCAAGCAAAAGGTTTGTGCTGACTCTACCAATCTTTGAACTTTGACATATCTTGTAAGTCCCTTTATTTTCGGCTTTCTCTCAGATCTACTTCAAATCGTAGTTCAATCGTAGAAAACTTCTAAATTCCTCCCTTATCCGTGAAAATGAAGGTGTTCTTAAAACCCATTTATTGAAGGTACTCTGAGTTATTCCTCTCCCGGGCACTAAACCTCCTATTGATTTAATGATTTTATCAATGACTGCTCTATACACGTCACTCCAAAGCCAGACCAAAACTCTTCTTTTCTTTTTATAGTGAAGAGACCTTTCGTTACAAAGAGTTTGTACTTTGACTCAGTCAGCTTTGATTTGAAGAACAGTTTGTTCCAAGTATGTACAACTTATCCAAGTTCAAAATGCTCAATGAAGCCATATATTTTAAGGAAAAGCAATCAACCGTAAAAATGTCTCTTAAGTCAAATTTGATTTCGCTAAACTTCTACAAATTTCAGATGCTGTTGATCAACTTCTTTTTAGGGTCTATCACCAGATTTAAACTTGGTTAGGTTTTAAACTTTCACCGGAAGAGTGGGGTTGGTAATATACATCAAATAACACACTTATACCTAGCCCATGACGATTCCTCCTGCTTTAAGTGAACTTCTCCTACTAATATCTTGCAATTTTAAAACATTGTATGTTACAAAATATAGCTGTTGTAAAGCTGGGTTTGATTGCAAATGTATGTGTGGACACTGTAGTGGAATGCATTTTAACAATTCTTCGGAACAAACCGACGAAATGTTAGAAAATTACACTTTATAAAAGACTAAAAAAAAACTTAATAGTAAACATTAATAGTATCCGCTGTGCAGGAAATAGCCAGTTATCAAAAATATACTATTCCTGATTTCTTTACTGAAAGACTTAGGTAGTTAGCCAAGCAAGTAAATAGTGCCTAGACAATGAAAACTGTATTCTTTGTATCAGTGATAAAAGCGTACTATAAACTTTTATACTAAAAACTGCATTTTGGTAATGAAAACTTAAAGTGAAAGTTATTATATTGTTGGTCCATTCCAACTGAATGACTATTCAAGATCCCGAATAAGAGTTATTTCAGCGGTGCACTTCAGCGGCACTGCTAAGACCGGCGGCGCGGTGTCCACTACTGCTTCATCGCTCTCTACGAAGCCGTCGTTTTAACGGTATGCTTTATTAGACCCATCATTTTAAAGCCAATTAAATTATCTATAAGTTTTCATTTCTTCCCAATACGTAAGGATAAAAAGGTATAATTTGTTGAAGTTACTTTTTTACAGTGACAGTTTTCTCTATTTGTTTAACTATTACGGTGAAACTAAGCTATCTACATAAAAAGTGTACATAACATAATTTGTTTATAATATTGTTAGGAGTAAAATAAAAAAAGATCACCCTGGTAACATAATTAGTTTTCGATCTGTAAGCATTTAACTAGAGTACTGCTCTTGCAAGGCTGCGGAGGGGGTGTGGGTTGGGACTTTGTGTTTTTTTAGTGTATACTTTGTATACTAACATCCTGCAAAAATTCAGCTTTCCAATAATTAGTTGTGACAAAGCGTACTTTTTTACCTTCATTGACTGGGCTACCTAGCCAGTTGATCCAAGGTTCCCGCAAAAAATAACGTACATATTTCATAAATAAACAAGCAAATAAGACGTTATTGCAACCCATTTCAACAACATACATAAACACACACCAACAAATTAAACATTTTAAACTTACATAACTTTGAAAACTGAATTTACATATACTGTATCAAAAAATCAGTTATTTTTTTCTGTTCTTTAACCCGCCATCGGTCAACCTGTTAGATTTACCCTAGCGAAAAAAATGAAATTTGGGTCTGCATCGGACCAGACGGTGGAAGTTATACTTCTTTGGCCATCCAATGGTATAGACAGGTAGACCTACTATTGATTTAATATATTTTGGGAAAAACTAGTCATAACTTAGAGTAGCCCTACTATTTTGTAGATGATAGCCTATTCTTTTATAAAAACACTAACAAACACTGAAGGCATATTTTAAAATTAATACCCCATTTTTTCCTTCTTTGTTACATACGCTTATGAATACTACCGTTGTATCTATTTGGTTGGTCACAGTTAGTCTGGGGACCATGATCAGTGCTCACTTACTACACCCAACAAAATTAATGAGCTCCCGAAGTTTCTGCATATCGTTGTGAATCACCCTGCATATAAAATTTTTAATGACTGCCAAAAACGTGTTCAGGGGACCATGATCAGTGCTCACTTACTACACCCAA
>JAGFPH010010439.1:25319-40084 GCA_018207615.1 Philaenus spumarius | reverse complement strand
AATTATAGTGAACTCTGACAAATGGTCCAAAATAACGTGACAATTCTAAAGGAGGTCTTAGATTACCAAAACTGTCAAAGTAATCGACACTATCACCTCGTTTCTTATAACAGACCGAGTGTGTGCCGTCACCCCTAAAACTATCCAAGTTTACAATACCCGACTCATTTTTCAAAGGAGTGTTTGGTAATGTGTCTCTCAAGTAGTATATCATGGTACCTGGGCACAGCCTCTGATTGGTCCAAAACAAAGTAGAGGGGGTAAAAGTATGTGGAGCCAAGCCCCTGATTGGTTGAGAAGATTGCCCCATCTCCCACTTAAGCCCCACTTACTTTGCCCCACCCAAGCTCACTCCACCTAATCCCCATCTCCCACTTAAACCCCACTTTGTCCCACCTTAGCTCACTCCAACAAATCCCCCTCTCCCACCTAATCCCCACTTGCCCCCACTCACCTAATCCCCACTTGCCCCCATTCACCTAATCCCCACATGGCCCCCCTCTCCAAAACCCCACTAAGCCCCCCTCTCCCTAGTTCAATTAAATAGCTTAACCAAACCCCACGAAGCCCCCCTCTCCCTAACTTAACCAAGCCCCCAATATGTTAACCAAGCCCCATCGCTGGATATTATCACCACGCACAAAGCGGCCATCCCTCATTCTATTCTGAGAGATGGAGAAGCATACACTGTATTGTTGTAAGTTGCAATGTTTTGAGCAACCTAAATGTCAAGTTGATGGGAAGGCATGTAACATCTGCAAATGTTATGGTTTTTGCCACTGTAAATGTGTAACGGAACAGAAGAAATCAATGAAACTGGTCCTATACAAAACGAACTTTGAGGGATTTACCTGCTGTGACAAGATATGTACGCGGTTCACCGAAGCCCAGCTGTTCAACTGCCATAACTGTTTACGAACAGGATTTATAGCAAAATTATGTACTTGTGTTTTGATTAATTGTAAATTCAGGAATTACTGGTGGGAATAAATAAATGTATCAATATGTACAAATAAATGAAATTTAATCTATATATTGTACTTGTTATTTTGAAATCACCTAACCCTACAAATATATCCATAATTTCAACATCACCTTAAAACATGGTCCAAGAACCAGGACCAATGAAACCCCAAAGTCCTGAACCACCCTGTATCTACAGTTTTAATGATACCTTAAAACCATGGTCTAAGAACGCTGATCGATGGAAACTTTTTCTATGGAGTATATTGGAACACCCTGTATTACTTTTAGAAAGTGTCTTTCCACGTTGTTGAAATGAAGCCATGCACTTCCAAAACAAGTACGTTGTACTTTTGGGGAAAGTGCAGCAATGTGAAAGCTGACCTACAAACTTAGCTTTTTAAAATTACGTATATAAGACCCTCTAAACAAATTGAACTTCAGTTTCGCGTTTAAACAGTGCGAAGTGAAACACAACCGCTGCTGGTAAGTTAAAATATTTTATCATTTTCAAAATATATTCTGATACAATATCAACTTCTACCCTTTGAATAGGAAGTTTTATTTTCCAAAAATATTTTACATTTCTAAATTATTATTATTTTGCAACATTTCTGAAACAACTCTATAAAACTTGGTGTTAGGCTCTTTTGTAATTTTATTCTTAGAGGTTCAATTATTGCACAGTCTTTTAATCACATTTCGTGTTAGGATATTTTCATAGGTTAGTGCTGTATACTGTATTTCAAATTAATTTTCTAGTTTTTTTGCGTTAGGAATTGTCCATTTTGTTGTTAGTGTTGTATTGTCCAAACTACGTTATTAGTTGAGTCCGATGTCGTATTCCAAACTATGTGTTGATTGAATAGTCCCAGTTATAGAGTTGAAATGTAGTCAATTCCATAGATTAAAGCTCTATTCAATGGTAAAAATTGATATTGTATCAGAATAATCTGTTATTACCCCCAAAAGCTAAGATGGTAAAAATGTTAAACGTTCAAATCAAATTATCTCTTATATTCTATATCAACAGTTAACAAACAGCAAAACTCAGGTCTACACTTTAAAACCCTAACCTAAAAGTTAGAAATACAAATAATTGCTTCAAAGTTTGAAATCAACTTTTAATTAGAAAATTAATAGTTGTTTTATCTGTTATTTTATTCATTTGGTTGCTGCGGTAATAAATGTATATGCATGTGTTAGTTCATCAGTCTAGGCCCAACCTAAGATTTTTTTTCGATTAAATTTTTTAAATAAAAAATGTTTTTACCAAAATGAATTATAGTCTATGTTACTCAGGGATAGTGTAACTTTTTATTAGTAAAACTGTTTTCAATCGGTTCAGTAGTTTCCAGAGATTACCCAACTTTATGAGTGAATTACCACAAAGAAACGACTATTTATTAACTGCTGTTTACTTTTGTTAAAGTAGTATTTATTATTTTTGTACGTTATTATTTTGCAGGTTTGTGTAACTTTTGTTTATGTGATGATTTTGTGTTCAGGTTTTATTTTATCTACAATATTAGTACAGTAATACACTCTATTGTAGAAAAGAAACTCGATTTATTAAATACGGTCTATTTTACACACTCCTTGTTACCAAACTTCGAAATGAAGTAAATCAAACTGCTGAAATTTATAATACAGTACGTACTAAGTGGTCTTAAACTATCTCTTTTGAAAAACAAACTCTGCAAAAATAACTTACTCTGTAGATTTTGAAGAATATTTTCAATTTAGTAATTTAATTTGAATCACTAATTACTATTACTTACTCAATTAATCACTATTTGGAAACAACACTGTACTAGAAATCATTTTAAAATGTAATACAATTATGTATCAAGTTAGTGTGTAAGGATATATTCACATATATTATTTCTCAAGGCCATTTTTTTTTGTTGGTACGCCATATCTTCCTTAATACATCATCAAATTACATGAATAAGGCATCATTTTAAAGCTTTCTTTAACCGTTACACCAGAAAAATAGACAAGCAGCTCAAAATTCATGTTTTAATAACAAAAATTGATTATAAAACTTGTATGTTCCTAATGAAAATTGCCATCTATTAACCATCTGTTTAACTAGTATGGCAGCTGTTAGTTAGACTGTTTACACTGTAAGATTATATAGGGAAACTGTTATTTATAAACAAATGTAAATAAATAAACTTAATTAACAGGATTAAATCAACGTGTTAAATCAGGTAAATGTAGGCCTATTCATAACTCGCGAAATATTCGCACGGGTCAGCTAGTTAATAAAAATTGCATTAAAATATTGTTTGTAAAAATTTACACGATTTGATCAAATTTATTTATACCGTTAGTTTTGTATAATAAAATCCCCCACTTTCCAAAGAAAAATACTGTTTTGATTCATTGTTAAACGACGTTGCTATTTTAATAGAATATTTGTTAATTAAAAAATATGCAGGCCATAGTTGAATGACAATATCAAATCATTATGAAAAAATGTTAAAGCATAAGCCAGTTTTAATATTTTATAAACAACAATAATGTACTCATTTTAAGCTTTATCTTACAAGTACCAGGAGACCGAACTAAAGCTTGATTATAAGCAGGGCTAAGAGTTCAATAATAAATATTGGATTATTGAGTTTTGAGGTTAGGCCTATAACATTAAACAACTAAATCAAGGGTATATACAACATTAAGTCTACCTGTAATAAAAATACACTTTAAAGGATTAACCTCTCAACGCTATGCCTCAGAAATAAGTCAGGCCTAAATTAAAGTTTAATATTTCAATATCGATTTAAGCCCTGGGGTCTAGTCCGCTTACGTCAATAACTATTATTGCAAATTTCCGTGAACATCGTTTAGGTTAGGCCTATAACACTAAACAACTAAATAAAGGGTATGTTTATTATGTATTCGTTGCCATGGTAGCTATAAATAGATACAACATTAGGCCTACCTCTAATAAAATACAGGTTAAAAGAAAACAGATGATTATTGTTTATACAAATAACAGATACATTTGAGCAAATAATAAGTATTTTGTTTTAAAATTATGTAACGTTAATTTAGATTCATTTTAAAAGTGTGACTATTAAATATTGCAAAATCTTTGCGAACATTTTAAAAGTTTAAACAAGTAAAATTTTTAAACACATTGTAATTTAATTAAGTAGTCTTATTTCAATAACTAATTTATCGGTTAAAGTGTTAAAATGTATAAATAATATTTAAAATTTGACTTACACGATTTCAAGCACACACGAAATAGACACACTTTAACGAACAACTTTCATATTTAAAACTGAATGTTTTTAAACACCGAGCTTGCGCTGGGTCAACAAAAACTGGTTTCTAACTGTGCAGTACACTAATTAGGTTTTTTAAATGTCAGCAAGTCTGGACGGTCAAAACTGGTTTGACCCCGACAGCGTCGACGTCAATGCGCTAAGCCTTGGAATGTAGTTTACAGCTCTATGCATGATTTCTTAATTGAATAATACTTTCCATTTTAAAACTACGTCTTGGATTTAATTTGTTACGTACGGAAATTATTTATCGTTTTAGGCTTCCGGTATAGACTAGGTTTATTAGCGAATTTCCATAGGAAAAATGAGCTATTGCAGTGACTATTATGGTGAGACCTGAGGTTGAGAGTAGTAAATGAGCACTGATCACAGTCCCCAGAACACGTTTTGGGTATCATTAAAATGTTACATATATGTGTTCGCACTCTAGCGGCCTCATTTTAAGTCCGATTTTCATGAAATTTGGTACACACGTTGGTTGTCTAAGTCACTTGGACGAGTTCGTTTTTCCAACAAATGCAAGTACGTTTTTGACCGGAAGTAACTATTCTGAGATTCTTACTACGAAAATGAAAGTTTTTCCTAAAAATATAAATGTAGGATATTTTTCGCACATTTTGTTTTTTTTACGCGACCTTATAGTTCGCTTGGTTCCCCAAAACGACCAAAACTTAAAATATCATACAAGTACACGGTTCGAAGCCAAGTGGTGCAACTTGCGAAACTACTAGGCGCAAACAAATTCTACTATCATATTGCGTACTCACAGGCAGGTGTTTAGCGCCTTCGTGAGTAGATTATTTCCCAAATTGCTGGTGCCCCAAAACATATTAGTTCAAGTAAATAAGTTATTTTTTTATAGCCGCTGTACCAGGCTTCGGTCAGGTAAATAAGGAAAACTTTTTAGAGCTGTCGTACCTGGCTTCGGTCATGTAAAAAGAAACAGATGGTTATATTTGACATACCAATTTTTTATCTTATCTCCACAATTATTTAAGGATCTGTCGCATCTTTGCAATTATTTAAGATACCATTAATACATTGATTAAAAATACTTCTTAATAACTCAAAAATAAAGTTAACTATATGAAGCTAAAATGTTTTCACTTCTGACGACAGTCCACGACTGCCTGTATTATTTTGCTAATGTTGACGTACACTAATTGTGTACAGTATATATGACTTTTAGAATTAAACATTATTGAACAGCTGTTTATTTACTTTTGTAAATAGACTATTTTGCGACTACTTTAAACCGATATTTATGTAAGTTTAGTTTTAAGGTTTCGGTACCATTATTTGCAAACGACTTGTCCAAAATTCCAGCACCTATTAACTATGGTATTTTTAGTAAATAAGAAATATCTCTGTAATATATTTGATTTAACCCTTTCAGGCCTAGTGTGTACATTTGTACACATTAACTTTAAAGTCTAACAATAACCATCATTTTTATCAATTACACTTCTGGACTGTTTGTCTACATTTGTATACATTACTGTTTCACATTTATGAAGACCTAGTCAGTTGTAGTGACAATAGATTAAAATATATTTCGTTATTTATTGTGCGATCAGTTAATGTTCTGTTCTCTGAAGTTTTCGAATGTTTTTAACCATTTAAATGTGATTACATGGCTAATTGATTATTACAGATTCTATAAAAGTTTAAATAGTCATTTAAGTGCTTTTCATTATACATTTTTATGTGTGATGTCTTCAAAACAGTTTATGTGTACAATTACAACCATTGGGTTTTGACTGTCATAGAATATTTCTAACCTCAAAATGTATTTATTTTATTATTATTTTTACAACCTTAATTGAAATAGATGTTATGTGTACTTAAATATTTTGTTCTCTCAGATTACCACAGAAATATTACTATTTATATCATATTTCAAACAGATGAACTCTATGAATACAATTATTTTGTGCGATTTGTGATCGCACAATGTGATTTGCGTGGAATTAAACACAATACACATATCTATGACAAATTACTGTAGTTCTTATTTTATATTGCATTTTTAAGAATAAAGTTATAGAAAACTGGTAACTGTGTACTACTGTACACATAAATATTTCTCAAAAACTATTAAAATTATATTTAGTCATAATTAAGCAGGAAAATATCATCCTCGAAAAAAAAAATCAGGTCTGAAAGGAGGTAAAACAAAATTAAAACTGTTTTACAGTTAGGAAGATCATTTTTACACAAATAATAACAACACAGAAATAAAAATACACAAAACAATCGTAATATTTTTTTTTATTTTTTATTTATTTTCAAATATCCCTCCCCAGTATCCTCTCCAGCTCCCACTGGAGAGGTTCTTCGTCCGAAGACACCTCATCGGGATATTCGAAAAAGTACTCCTCCCAGTCAATTTCGTAGTCATCCTCTCCGATGACATATTCCCTTTCCTATAAAAACAAAAAAAAAAACAGATAATATCACGTCTAATGTGAACTTATCATCATTGTGTGCACATTTTCTTTTGTCTTCTTCTCTCTATGGCTTCCCTTATCCAACAGAAACCATTTCTCGCGTCTCTCTGGTCGAAATCGTTTACTATATAGAATATAATGTTCATTCCATCTCTAAAATGAACCATACGTCTTGGTTGTTCCTATAAAACAAAACAAACAGATATAGCTACATTTCAATTTTATACTGTTAAGAAAGTTATCTTTTATTTCTACTTACAAAAAATAGGTTTGGGAGCTCCTCCCCGACAAACATTTCAATAATATCCATTATCTGGAACAATCAAATTTTTTTATTACTTTTATTGCAAATTTCCACACACATACACAAACACACACCTTTTAAAGTAGCATCCCACAACCAGGGTGAACGGAAGGTCCACCCTTAAGGAAGTAGCCCCAAACCATCGCTACTCCCGGTGACTACCACTCCATTACAAAATGTAGCCTCCCAATATATATTTTTTATTTTTGTAATTATTTATTTATTTTTTTTTTGTTATTTTTCTTTTCTTTTTTTTATTATTATTTTTTTTATTTTTTTTTTGTTTCTCTACAATTTGTTCCTTACTTACTTTGGTTTACGGAAGACTTAACTTCTCGCCAGTGACCTTATAGGTTTACGGATTTCCGCACCATATCATACACACTTAGGTTTACGGAAGACTTAACTTCTCGCCAGTGACAATTGTACAAACACACTAAGTAAGGAATAAATTGTAAAAATATTTAGCACTTTTTAATGCGCATTTACTATCGTGTTGAAAGTGTTGAGGTAATATACATTGAATTTCTGTACAGTAGGAGTATTTTTCTTCCTCTGGCAATTCTTTTACACAAGGGTGAAATTGTCTTAAAAACTGAGCTTTGTCAAAACCTTTAGTAAAAATTGTAGAGAATGGTTCGCACAATGTTCGTATAGTTTCCACGTCATAGGGAACATCACCATCATCCCATCCGAGAAGATGATAGTGAGTTTGCAAATAGCGGACCGATCTCTGAGCTTTAGCATTCAGTAAGTTAGGCATTAAGTATAGGGCGGTTTGAAAACAGTGACGCTTTCGAAATCAGTACCAACTATAGCCAGCTCTTTGACTACATAATTCTTTTTGTTATCTAGGAATCCATGAAACTCAACTACGGCTTGCATATTTTTTAAATAACACTATCTCGTCAAACAATTTATCTGCTTCAGGGAGAGTGCTAGAAACGAGTTCGTCAGTGGTTAAACACTCACTAATGTAACTGCGTAAATCTTCTTCTATATAAAATATTTCTTTAATCCGTCGGTTAATGAGAGATATGACGTCTTTAAATAATCCCCACTCTAAAGCGTTCAATGTCAACGTGTGTTGACCATCGTGTAGTACAATGTATCGTTTGCCAAACATAGTTTTTACTTTAAAATCGCCTGTATTTAATATGAAATTGTGTGTACCTTTATCCGTGACGGCCTCTGTAATTTGTTCAATATGAACAAGTATTTCTTTAAACGTTTCATCTGTAAAGAAAACAAATTTTTTACCAGCTTGAAATAATACCCCAAGACCATATCCCGTATGTTGGAATAAACCAGTCGCAACAAACTTTGTGCACTCGGGATTTAGAAAATGTACTGATTTTAAGAAAATACCCAAAGGCAAGTTAGGCGGAACCCATCGTTTGGTAGGCGCACGCTCCACGTCCATCCTCTCAGACTCCATAATTATAACTGAAACGATCAAGCAAAAGTTTATGTTTATGAACTAGCTACCATTCTTTTTACAGATCCCGAAAGTAGATTGTAAACTATATGTGAATCGTGTATGACTAAACAATAAGCTGATGTATTGGGAGGAATATTTGCTGTCGTTTCGATTTCCAAACGTACATCAACAGGTCCGGTTTTAATAGAATCGTTTTAGTTGGTACAGTCAATTGCAAATAAAGAAGTTTTATTTTTAAATGTGTCTAGATTAACATGTGGGAATGATTCAGACCCATAGTAGACGTGTTGAAAGTTGGTAAACATTTCGTACATGGTCGAAGTATCTCCATTTATATTATCGTATGGGTAATATTGGGAATTCAAATACAGTTTTACATTGTTGACAGCGCATCTGTCAAACAAAGAAGCGTCTTTCTTGAGTTTATTGTTTCTATCTTCCTGTAAGGCTAATATAACATATCGCGGATTTTCCAACTGATTAGCCGTTTTAATAGTCCAAGAAATTTGTGTTGTTTGGGGTAGTGTAGGAAATTCGTGATACTCCCAGCTTCTAAAGGGAACATGCACTGGGGTGTCTCGTTCAATCATTTTTAAAATTTTCATTCTTAGAGTGTCTGAAACAGTCAAATGGGGTACTTTCCAACAAATACTGGAAATTTTTAGGTCAACCGTTGCATTGTTATCGTCACTGTACACTGCGTTTAGATCAGAAGCCGACCTTAAAAGTATAAGCTCTTGTTTTACATTCACGACAATTTTCCTATAGTCTTCAAAAAAACCCATAAGCATTTTTAAAGGTATAGAGACAGTAAACGTCCCCGATTCATACGTTACACCAGCTCCCACCCAACCGGCGTTTTGCACTTTATTCACATCATTTAGTTTAATTGACATCAGATTTTTTATAGTACTGGAAATTCCCACGTTTCTGGTTCTATCAATCTCGGTTCCGGCAATTTCATATCTAATGTCGTCAAATAAAAATGCTATTGCATTGTTGACCAGTTTTATAGTAGCAGCTGTACCGTCTGCTTTTTTACCGCTTAAAGTACCTTTAATGTGTAATATACTATCACAAAGGGCTGTAATTATATCCTGTTGATTTAATCCAATACGAATTTCGTCATTATTACCATAAGTAGCTGACGCATAGGGTTTATGCGTATGGAATTCATATCCTGTAATGGAATCGTTGTATACAGCTTTACTGTCAATGGCTAAAAGATCCATTATTTATTTTGAAACCTAACGATCTAAGAAAACGGATATTTCTAGGTGTTAACCCTTTCGAGTTTGAACACGAACTGATGCTTGTTTTATTCCTATCATTAATAAATACGAGACCCATCTCGCCTTCGTAGGTGCAATCTAACAGAAACCGTCTCACCTCGAAAATCAATCAAATCTCCGTTCTGGTCCTTTAGACTTACAGTTATGTTATGAATGATTTTTACGTTAACAGGTAAATATATTACAGTTGGAGGGAGTTCTACAATTTTATACCCTGGTGGAACTTGGGGGTAAAATTCATGCATTATATGAGAATAAACGCCATTTTGAAATGACCCACTTACAATACTACATTCGATTCTAATCACGTTTACTTTTATAATATTCACTGGTAATTGAGACGTGTGTTTAATATCGGGGTCCAAGTCTGTTTTGTCAAAACCTAGTAATGAGTTGATTGAATGCTCTCTACTAAAGTAGATTTTTTTTGAACAGAATATTTCAGCTTTTAGTGTATTGTTGTTTGGTTTCAGTGAAAATTTAATATCCTGCTGTTTGAGTTTTGCCACAATAAACTTTTCCATGTCTTCGATTTCGTATGATCCAGTAGGAAGTTTAATTATTTCATCACCAATTTGTATTATATTATTTATGTTCTCCGTAACGTTTGGGATAGAGTTGTAGGTGGCTAGATCTATAAGACCAATTTCCCAATCTCCAATCGATACATCGATAGAGGGAAAAAAGTCACACAAACATGTAGAACTGTTACCACCTAAAACTATGCTCATGATGATAGAAACTTTAAGCACAAATGCCCACAAACGACTGAATTTAATGGTTGGTGTCTTTTGTAATTATAGTGAACTCTGACAAATGGTCCAAAATAACGTGACAATTCTAAAGGAGGTCTTAGATTACCAAAACTGTCAAAGTAATCGACACTATCACCTCGTTTCTTATAACAGACCGAGTGTGTGCCGTCACCCCTAAAACTATCCAAGTTTACAATACCCGACTCATTTTTCAAAGGAGTGTTTGGTAATGTGTCTCTCATAAAAACACCTCTGAAATATGGGATTGTCTAACGGTCATTCTAAAGGTTCGATTGATCCTGTTAGTAAGAAGAACTATCGGTTTCACTAGTTTTACGTTATAGGGTTAAGGGACATAATTATGGGAAAATGATAAATACAATGTATTACAATAATTTTTATTTCTCTCTCAACAATTTACATTTTCTTTCTTTTAATCTGGTGGTCGGGGAAGCATGGTAGAAGATAATACTTTGCCCAGTATAATGGGTCCTCCGATAACCGGCTGCTCCGTCGACGACGGACGGTTACAGTCTTTCCGTTGCCGGAAACGGTCCGCTCCCAGGTGATGGAGGAGGCAGCCGGCGGTGACGCTGTGGGTGTAGGTACTGGTGGTGCTGGTGGTGGTGGTGGTGGTGACTACGGCGATGGTGGCGGTGGCGATGGTGACGACGGTGATGGTGGTGGTGGTGGTGGTGGCGACGACGGCGATGGTGGTGGTGGTGGTGACGATGGTGGTGGTGGTAGTGCCATCGTCCTCGTAGAAAGATCCAGGGGTTGAATATTTAGTGTGTAATACATCTGTAAGAACAAATTTATTTTAGAAATAGAATTGGAAAAAATCTGCAAATGAGGTGAAGTTAGGTTAAATATCAAGCATATTTTTTTAGTAAGAATGATAGAGAAGAATATTAAAGTTTACTCACATTTCGTTGATCAGTCATAGAGAAGTAAACTCTCACTATGACGTTGTGGTGTGTGTGTGTGTTAATATAATATCTATGGGTAAATTAAGCAAAGTGTATATTATTGTTTCTTCATTTCAGAATCGTTCAATTTAGTTTGTCGTACCAGAACGTCGTCTTAGATAAGATATACACACTTCACGATCACAATAAAAATCATATGTCCTATGATCACAATATACTATTTCTTCACTGACTGTACAACGTAACCAGTCGGTAAACGCCCCTAGTGAAAATAAAGGACCTATTACGCATTTATCACACCAGTAACCCGTATCCCAAATAGTATACAATAACACATCATCGTCTACAACGTCTCTAAGACTAGTCATTCTAAGTTTAGTTCTATCAAAATTAGAATCATTCACGACAATCAAACTGAAACATCGTCTACACATATAAACTCCGTTGTAGATAAAACACCTTACAAATACAATATTGTACTTGTATGCGAATGTAGGTACCTCAGGTGGATGGTTCATCAACATAAAAAAATCTGTATAAGAAACATCATCAAAGTCAATACTTAGATAATCAAATCCTTCTGTGTTACACTTTACTTTCATCAGATAGTTTTTAAAATTAGTTTTTAAATCTCTTTTAATAGAAACAGGTAATTCAAGTTCATCTATAGTACATTCTTCTATTAAAACTTGTTTACACACTTCTCTAGAGCATAGATCGAATAAAGTTTCTGGTGCAGCCATAAAGTCTGTTCACAAACTCCACGTTCTCCTAAAATAAAATATTATGGTATTAATATCCAAGTTTACTCACATTTCGTTGATCAGTCGTAGAGAAGTAAACTCTCACTGTGACGTTGTGATGTGTGTGTGTGTGTGTGTTTTATTATAATATCTATGGGTAAATTAAGCAAAGTGTATATTATTGTTTCTTCATTTCAGGATCGTTCAATTTAGTTTTTCGTACCAGAATGTCGTCTTAGATAAGATATACACACTTCACGATCACAAAAAAAATCATATGAACTACGATCACCACGTACTGTTTCTTCACCACGGGTTGAAGGATCCCAGTCGGTAAACTTTCCTAGTGAAAATAAAGGACCTACTACGCATTTATCGGTGACAATCAGACCAAAATATTATTGTCTCCCCTCCTATGTATAGCATTCTAGTCCACTATTTCAAGAGCGACCGTTTTACCAACTATTGCTGTAACTACTAGATGTTTCCCGATAAACTCATCTAACTCCGCAGGAGAAAAGACATTGTTGTACCTACTCGGCAGAAAAACGGATTTTTCATCATCCTCGTCAAACTTTACTACTGTTGCTGCTGTCGTCGAAGTCGATGGCGTAGCTGATGTACACAGTTGACCGCAGGTAGAAGCTGTTTTGGTGGATTTTTCCTTTCTAGCTGATCTGCGTGGAACCCACGGCCAAAATATGTTTGTGAACTCCCCCTTCACTTGCGACGAAGGGACCATCGATCTTTCAAAATCAGCTATCCCTCGTGCTTCAAACGACAGTTTCAACGAAATGGCCCCAAAGCCCTGCGCTCTGAACTTGTGAGCGGCTTCACTCACTTCTCTGAAAATAAATAAATCATAATTTAAACTAATGTCAAAACTTTATAGCATCTTGCAAAAAAAAACAGTACAAAATACTAAAACTGTAGCTCACCTATTTCTGTTTGCTCAAACATTTAGTCATTTTCTATCTTTAATTCTTTCTTTATACTTAAAACACATTTTAGTTTCTTTTCAATTTTCTATTGTGTGTGTGTGTGTGTGTGTGTGTGTGTGTGTGTGTGTGTGTGTGTGTGAACGTTAAGAACTGATTCCATAGTAATCAATCATAAAGTAAGTTTTGATCCTATATTCGTTTTGTTATTTGCGAAAAAATATAAAATATGAATTGATTTATTTTCTAAGTTTATTAAGAGTAAAAGTTTTACTATACCTTTGTTGCTGCTCAATAGCCTTATCCAGAAAAAGCTGAAAGGATTTTCGGCTGTTCCGGGTTGGAGTCGAAGTCCTCGGCCCTGACATCTTGAAGATATTGGATATGCACACTACTCGAGACTGGTGAAACTACTGAAACTGATTAAGACAGGACATCAGCTTATTATATAATCGTCACAAATATTGGGGCCGTGTGCAACTCTTTTCCCCCACATCTGTAACAGGAAACCAAACCAATAACACACACACACACATGAAACCAATAACACACATTCTATTATTTTAAATGCAAAGCATATATATCCTGCTTATATACACCCGGAAAGTGTAGTTAGCATCCGGGAAGTGTAGTTAGCATCCGGGAAGTGTATTTAACCACTATTTGTGGTAGGAGTTGTAATGAAAGACCACACAAGGATAAATATAATTTATTATTCACAATCTACTACAATACTTCTTCTTTTTAATGCGTCCAACTCGTTATTCGAATTGTCATCATCGGATTCGCTCTCACAGTTTTCGCATTATATTTTTGTATTCGCGCTTCGTCGCAACCTTTCGGCGGCTTCTAGGAACCAACAACAACCATTTCTAGCTCCTCTTTGTTCTCAATCGTCGATTATATAGAATATAGTATTCATCTCATCTCTAAAATGAACCGTACGTTTCGAACTTGACATTTCAGTCCATATATACTATCTTTTATTGTTTTTGTAGGAATTGCGACACTGAAGTCCATTACTCGTCCAAAGTCAAGTAGAGAATGAAGAATACTCAATCGGTTCCTTCTTATTTATGATTGTCCTCTGCGTTTGCACGGGGTTGGAACCCGACGCACGGGAGAAGCCCGTGGCCCGCATTACAATCCAGGGTGAACGGAAGGTTCACCCCTTAAGGAAGTAGCCCCATACCATCGCTACTCCCGGTGACTACCACTCCATTATAAAAATGTAGCCTCCCAATAAATTTATTTTTTAATTTTTCTACGCTTTACTCCTTACTCCCTTAGGTTTACGGAAGACTTAACTTCTCGCCAGTGACCTTGTAGGTTTAAGAGCCGACGTGATCTATGCTGAAGATTTGGCTTCGGGTTTGTCCGTTTCGTCGCCGTCATCAGAGCTAGCCTCGTTCATGTCTGCATCGCTATATTCGGATTCAGAAGAGTCGGAATCGTATTCAGTACTAAATGTAACTTTGATACTATCCGTATCGCTCACATCGAATACCCCCGAGCTTTTTGTAAATTTATAACAATCTAAATAAACTTTTTCAATTAATTTATTATCTTTGTAGAAACAAATTGAGACACCTGCGTCAATACCCATGATTACTCGTTGGAAGTCAAGTAGAGAATGAAGAATACTCCGTCG
>JAGFPH010010439.1:6757-22796 GCA_018207615.1 Philaenus spumarius | reverse complement strand
TAACACATTTTCTTCTTTAAAATTCTTATATATATCCTTTACCTACATGCGTAGCTTTTTTCTTGAGAAATTGTGTTTTTTTCTTAAATCTGTTTAATAGAAGATTTTATTGTTAACTTTTTTTTCTCAAATCTGTTTAATAGAAGATTTTATTGTTAACAAATTTTTTTTTTTCAGGTACCGATTTTGTTTTTGCGGTTCCACATGAAGTGAGGGAATCTTCATCTACACCTCTCAAACCTTCTACTTTATCCGCATCCAACCGATTTAAAAGATCCTGCAATTACATAATAAAAAAAGGCGCGAGGAAAAATTTAAGATGCGGGGGAAAAATTAAAACGGGCTATCAGTTTTGTTCAAAACACGTTGGGAAAGATCGTAAAAAAAAACAAACAGACTCGCACTCAAAATTAAAATCAATTTTAAATCAACAATCTTTTGGAACGCAGACCGATGTCGGAACGCATACCGACATCGGTACGCAGACGGATCCGGAAATTTGTATGTCACTTGGGATACAAACGGATCCAGAAATTTTGTTGTCGTGCGGCATACAAACTGATCCACACATTTGTATGTCGCGCGGCGTACAAACAAGCCCTCAAAATCTAACGGGGGCTATTAAATTCCATAAAAAACACATGATACCGAACAGACAGTACAGGTTAGAATCATATTTTGATAGACACGCAATAATTTCGTTCACGGAATTTAGCGGCAGAATAACCTATCTTCGTTTGTTTTTACCGACCGATATGGAACGGAAAAATCCAAAGGAAAATTGGTATTTGCTTGTTAAAGAAAAGAACGGAGATCTTCTGTGGTTGCAGAAATAACTTTTTTTATAATGTAACTGCAGTTTTTAAAACCTCCTACTTCTACAATATCACAAGTTCTTACCCATATTACTTCCTTTCCAGTGAGCAATATAACGGTTCTTTTAAAAACCGGAAGTGATACGCTACAAGTCGCATGCAGTTCTGATTGTAGTGTCTTTGAAAAGGAAAGTTTTTTTAATCATTTATGAGAAGGTTTTCTTATGAGAAGGCTTCTTTGAATAGAACTTATTTCTATCATATTTTCAACGACGAATCCATAAATAAACTAGTGTCTTCGCACTTTAAAAAATATAGGTGGACGTTTGAATGTAGAAACGAGTCGAAGACAAAAGTTGCAATTGTAGGATCGCGCGTTGAATATACAACTATTCTTGACCATAAATACTTGAATATAATATACCGTCTACTTTAAGCTTTCGATCGCTTCGTAAAAAAAAAATATGGTACCCCAATGCAATCGTTTACGATTGCATCGGGGTACCATATTTTTTTTTACATCTTCAAAACGACCTTGAAAATACCACATGTACCCATTCGAAGTAACCCGGTTAAACTTTTTTACAAAAACACAGCCTCCAACATCAGAACTCAACGTCATAGTTCTGATGTCACTATCCCACGTCATAGTTCTAACGTCATAGTTCTGGCGTCATAGTTCTGACGTCACTAATTACCCACGTCACTAATTACCCACGTCACTAATTACCCACCCCTCCCCCACCCTGATCTAATTTGCATAATTGCACCCGCCTTTCCCTCTACTAATATAACAGTTGAATTAAAAATTTCCAGTATTTGTTGGAAAGTACCCCATTTGACTGTTTCAGACACACTAAGAATGAAAATTTTAAAAATGATTAAACGAGACACTTCAGTGCATGTTCCCTTTAGAAGCTGGGAGTATCACGAATTTCCTACACTACCCCAAACAACACAAATTTCTTGGACTATTAAAACGGCTAATCAGTTGGAAAAGCCGCGATATGTTATATTAGCCTTACAGGAAGATAGAAAAAATAAACTCAAGAAAGACGCTTCTTTGTTTGAAAGATGCGCTGTCAACAATGTAAAACTGTATTTGAATTCCCAATATTACCCATACGATAATTAATATACATGGAGATATTTCGACCATGTACGAAATGTTTACCAACTTTCAACACGTCTACTATGGGTCTGAATCATTCCCACATGTTAATCTAGACACATTTAAAAATAAAACTTCTTTATTTGCAATTGACTGTACCAACCAAAACGATTCTATTAAAACCGGACCTGTTGATGTACGTTTGGAAATCGAAACGACAGCAAATATTCCTCCCAATACATCAGCTTATTGTTTAGTCATACACGATTCACATATAGTTTACAATCTACTTTCAGGATCTGTAAAAAGAATGGTAGCTAGTTCATAAACATAAACTTTTGCTTGATCGCTTCAGTTATAATTATGGAGTCTGAGAGGATGGACGTGGAGCGTGCGCCTACTAAACGATGGGTTCCGCCTAACTTGCCTTTGGGTATTTTTTTAAAATCAGTACATTTTCTAAATCCTGAATGCACAAAGTTTGTTGCGACTGGTTTATTCCAACATACGGGATATGGTCTTGGGGTATTATTTCAAGCTGGTAAAAAATTTGTTTTCTTTTCCCACGAATTGTTTAACGAAATACTCGTTCATATTGAAAATGTAACAACAGCTGTAGCGACTAAGGAGGAGTACTTTTTCAAATTGACTACCGGTGATTTTAAAGTGCATAGCGTGTTTGGTAAACGATACGTTATACTATATGATGGGGAGCATTCGTTGCCCTTAAACACTACAGAGTGGGGGCTGTTTGTAGACAGTATTCCGTTAGTGACGCGTCGTATTAAAGAACTATTTTATATCGAGGGTGACTTACGCGATTACATCAGTGAGTGTTTAACCACTGACGAAGAACTCGTTTCTAGCACACTCCCTGAAGCGGACAAACTGTACGATGAAATCGTCCTGTTTAAAAAATATGCAGGCAGTGGTTGAGTTTCACGGATTCCTAGATAACGAAAACAGATATATAGTCAAAGAGTTTGCTATAGTTTGTGATGACTTTGAAAGCGTCGTTGTTTTCAAACCACCCTATAAATTTGACCTACTGAATGCTAAAGCTCAGAGATCGGTGCGTTATTTGCAAAAGCACTATCATCTTCTCGGATGGGATGATGGTGATGTTCCCTATGACGTGGAAACTATACGAACATTGTGCGAACCATTCTCTACAATTTTTACTAAAGGTTTTGACAAAGCTCAGTTTTTAAGACAATTTCACCCTTGTGTAAAAGAATTGCCAGAGGAAGAAAAATACTCCTACTGTACAGAAATTAAATGTATATTACCTCAACACTTTCAATACGATAGTAAATGCGCATTAAAAAGTGCTAAATATTTTTACAATTTATTCCTTACTTAGTGTGTGTGTGTGTATGTTTGTGTTTGTGTACAATGGTCACTGGCGCAGGGTTAAGTCCCTCGTAAACATAAGTGTGTACGATATGGTGTGGAAAATCCGTAAACCTATAAAGTCACTGGCGCAGGGTTAAGTCCCTCGTAAACCTAAGTGAGTAAGGAACAAATTGTAGAAAAACAAAAAAAAAATAAAAAAAATAATAATTACAAAAATGTAATAAAAGTAATAAATACTAATAAATAAAAGAAAATAAATGATGTCAAAAGTGTAATAAAAATAATAAATACTAATAAATAAAAAAAATAAATGTTGTCAAAAATGTAATAAAAATAATAAATACTAATAAAAAAAATTAAAAAAAAAAAATATATAAAATGGGAGGCTACATTTTGTAATGGAGTGGTAGTCACCGGGAGTAGCGATGGTTTGGGGCTACTTCCTTAAGGGTGGACCTTCCGTTCACCCTGGTTGTGGGATGCTACTTTAAAAGGTGTGTGTTTGTGTGGAAATTTGCAATAAAAGTAATAAAAAAAATATGATTGTTCCAGATGATGGATATTATTGAATATTTTAACGGAGAGGAGCTCCAAAAACTATTTTTTGTAAGTAGAAATAAAAGATAACTTTCTTACCAGTATAAAATTGAAATGTAGCTATATCTGTTTGTTTTGTTTTATAGGAAATACCGAGACGTATGGTTCATTTTAGAGATGGAATGAACATTATATTCTATATAAAGAACGATTTCGAACAGAGAGAAGCGAGAAATGGTTTCTGTTGGATAAGGGAAGCCATAGAGAGAAGAAGACGAAAGAAAATGTGCACACAATAATGATAAGTTCGCATTAGACGTGATATTATCTGTTTTTTTTTGTTTTTATAGGAAATGGAGTATATAATAGGGGAAGATGACGTAGAGATTGACTGGGAGGAATACTTCTTCCAGTACCCTGAAGAGATGTCCTCGGACGAGGAAGAACCTCTCCAGTGGGAGCTGGAGAGGATACTGGGGAGGGATATTTAAAAATAAATAAAAAATAAAAAAAAATATTACGATTGTTTTGTGTATTTTTATTTCTGTGTTGTTATTATTTGTGTAAAAATGATCTTCCTAACTGTAAAACAGTTTTAATTTTGTTTTACCTCCTTTCAGACCTGATTTTTTTTTCGAGGATGATATTTTCCTGCTTAATTATGACTAAATATAATTTTAATAGTTTTTGAGAAATATTTATGTGTACAATAGTACACAGTAGGTTTCGAACTGTTTGATATTTAAGACCTGCCTAAATAAAAATTAATGTTTTTCATACCAGTTTTCTATAATTTTATTCTTAAAAATGCAATATAAAATAAGAACTATAGTAGTTTGTCATAGATATGTGTATTGTGTTTAATTCCAAGCAAATCACATTGTGCGATCACAAATCGCACAAATTAACCTTTTGCACTCTATTTATTTGGCACTTGGCTGCTCCACCACCTCCAATTAAAATATTACTGTTTGCAGAATTATAATAATAGAGTTTAGAGCCTAATAAAAAAATATGTTTTTTTTTATGAATTTAAAAGTAGTAATTTATATATGATTAGAGCTTTAAAAATAGTTTTTACAGTAAATATGTCTGTTTAAGTATGTCAATTGTATTTATATTTATTCAAAAATTTATTTTAACAATAACATTTTTGCGAAATGTGCCATTTCTCAACACAAAATAAAACAAAAACGGGGTCTTTACATTATTTACATTAACAAAATTTACACAAAACTGCAAAATAATAACGTACAGTAAAAATAAATTCTACTTGAAAAAGCGTAAACAAAGGTTACAAGACGCAGGATAAAAGACGATGCTATTTGTATTTCTTGATCATGACTGGCAACAGCTGCTCAACTTCATAAAATATATTCCACAGCCAATATAATCTGTCACTGGTTTCTAAACTGTTTTAACAACATTGAAGTCTCATTAGACCGAAAACCACAGATTCTACACTTGTTTAGAACATAGACATCATATTAAAACGTGTGGAGTAGCGATGGTTTGGGGCTACTTCCTTAAGGGTGGACCTTCCGTTCACCCTGGTTGTGGGATGCTACTTTAAAAGGTGTGTGTGTGTGTGTGTGTGTGTGGAAATTTGCAATAAAAGTAGTAAATAGAAAAATATGATTGTTACAGATAATGGATATTATTGACTTGTTTGTTGGAGAGGAGCTCCCAAACCTATTTTTTGTAAGTAGAAATAAAAGATAACTTTCTTACCAGTATAAAATTGAAATGTAGCTATATCTGTTTGTTTTGTTTTATAGGAACAACCGAGACGTATGGTTCATTTTAGAGATGGAATGAACATTATATTCTATATAGTAAACGATTTCGAACAGAGAGAGGCGAGAAATGGTATGTGTTGGATGCGCGAAGCCGCAGAGAGAATGAGAAGAAGGGCAAATAAAAAGAAAATGTGCACACAATGATGATAGTTCACATTTAACGTGACATTATCTGTTTTTTTTTTTTTTTTTTGATTTATAGGTAAGGGAATATGTCATCGGTGAGGATGACTGCGAAATCGACTGGGAGGCGTATTTCTTTGAATACCCTGATGAAATGTCCTCGGACGAAGAAGAACCTCTCCAGTGGGAGCTGGAGAGGATACTAGGGAGAGAAATTTAAAAATAAATAAAAAAGAATAAAAATATTATGATTGTTTTGTGTATTTTTATTTCTGTGTTATTATTTGCGTAAAAATGATCTTCCTAACTGTAAAACAGTTTTAATTTTGTTTTACCTCCTTTCAGACCTGATTTTTTTTTCGAGGATGATATTTTTCTGCTTAATTATGACTAAATATAATTTTAATAATTTTTGAATTTTGAGAAATATTTATGTGTACAATAGTACACAGTAGGTTTCGAACTGTTTGATATTTAACAAGACCTGCCTAAATAAAAATTAATGTTATTCATACCAGTTTTCTATAATTTTATTCTTAAAAATGCAATATAAAAATAAGAACTGTAGTAATTTACAAAAGACTATTTACCAATTCTGTACCGTGGACCTAACAAAGGATATTGGGTTTACAGTATTTCCAAACCCATTCGAACGTCATGGAGGTGCAGAGTTTACAACACATATGAAGCAACAACTATTAAAAAGTTGGAAGGAACCGGATTCCTAACCAACTCTCAAAACGCACATTTTCTCGGAATATTTCAAACTTCTTCCTCACACTGAAGGAACAAGTCTTGTGTCATTGGGTAGGGAAACCATAATGATATCTTCTATCCCATCATTTCTAACGATCAATGAAAAGAAACTATCCAAAAACATCAGACCCTCGAGCTAGAAAATACAAATCTAGTCTTGCTCAACGAAATAATTTCCAAAAGCATTAAAAATCCAGATGGTACTGTATCATTAGAAACTATAATGGCCGAATTGAATAGTTTATCCGAAGAAAAGGGCTCTATCATGAAAAAAGAACATTACGTTGCTAGTTTAGTGACATTCATCATAATTTGCATTATTCTAAGTTTTATAATTTGCAAACACAAAAGTATATATCAATATATAGGGTGTTGAAAATGTCTGGAACCACCATTATATCTGATGAGTGGTTAAAGAAAAACAATTGATATTTTGTGTACGGATATACTATGGTTTTACCTATCTTTTGGTGCCTTGTGAAATTTTTTACCACTTATAGGGAACGTCCTGTGGAGGATGCAGTAAAAGGTTTTAATGGAAGCCTATGGTAAATGATACATCATTTTAAAGGCCATTTGGAGCTAAAATATTCTAAGTATATTATTGAGGAAGTTGACTTACTTCAGGAAAACAATTACTTGTTATTTAAATTTGTTTATGATAGTGTTGAGTTGATTTGATTTAGTATTTAGTTGATTTAAAGTTGTCCATTATTACGCAACCAGGACATTGAAAATATGTATTGCAATATTAACTAAAATGTGTAGATTAATATGAGTCGGAACAACGAGACAAGGAGTGAGATAAGCGCAAGCTCATCACCTCTTGTGCCGTTGCAGGGTAACCACCTGAGTACCTGCTCTTCCGTGCCGGACACCCCCTCCTTCAGAAGTATGTCATGTACTAGATATAATTAACCCAAGTTTCAACTTATTTAGTTATAAGATAGAAGGTAAGAATTAATCATAAGAAGTTAGTATAATCACATATGATAACCAATGGAGATAGTGAATATTTATGTATAATCAAGCAAATGATTAAATATGAAATGTATGTGTTAATGGAAACTAGTATATAGTATATTATGATACAATAATTAGGCTAGAAGATTCATGTAAAATATATAATGTTACAGAAACACACATATACAGTGAGGGAAGTATCTATATTCCCAACCTCTTAAAATATTAACGATACATAAACTTATTTTTCGGTTAAAAAAACATTAAATTCTATATTTATATATATATTGTTTTACAGGTGAAGACCGATTTGCCCCCCATGTAGATACAAATACTACAACCTCTAGCTTTGATGGTAGGTCTACGTTTTTTATATAATATAATATTTGTCTGTTAAACATGAAATATTTCAATTATTATATATATTTATATATTTTCTTTTTCAGCAGAGGATGAACATATTTTTAAAATACCAAACGCACCTAGGAGACTTTTGGCACGTTCAGAAGAAGCAAGTTCGTCTACCTCAGGTCTCACCCCCTCCAATCCATCCACCTCACGTGGAGTTCCGTCTAATTCTGGTCTCACCACCAACTCCAAACTTCTAACCCCATATTCACGCCCATCCAATTCCATAAGGCGTCATGTTCCTAAGGAAGATGACGCTATGTGTTTGTACATAATCCGTAAGGGGGTTAGGAAAGATTTACAGTGTTGTAACCCGCCTAAACAAAATTCCGATTATTGCAGTAAACATAGCGGTAAAGAACCGATATTATTAAATGAAAATAATCAAATTAAAAATCGCGTAAATCATGAATCACGCGAAACACAAACTTGTCCACCGACTTTAGTAGAAACAATAAAAATTAGAAGAAAGTCTTTACAGATAAATAAAATGTATAAATTAGAATCGTATTACGATCAGTTCGCGATATTGACGGCAACTGTTGGGACTGTTGGTAGGTTTCGAGCCTATCGCCTATATTTACCGAATGATTTCGAAAAGAAAAATGTGGGCGAAGGTTGGTACCTAACGGTTTGTGACAGTAGCCGAATTTTAAAATGGGTTAAAAATTAAAATTTGTCCTAACCCGTATTACTTTCCTGACCCGTATTACTTTCCTATCCAGTGTTTTTTACTGCTAGGCCATGAGATTTTATAAAGAGAACATATTATTTTATGTTATCTTGATATAAATCACATGGGATCCGTTTTTACACTCTTAAAATACGGAAACGAACCGATCTGTTTACCTCATGTTCCAATATTATACAATATACTGAATAGTTATATACAGCTGTTTAATCATGTAAAATATTGGCTAAGGTAATTTGGAAAGAACTTATCAGTTACAATTTTCTAACTGGCGAATGTACACAAATATTATATAGTTTTAGGTATTTCCTATTTCTAGATATTATTTTGTACTTGAAAATAATTTTTCTTATAAAAATTGTATCTTTATATATTCTTGAATACACACAACATTTTTACTAAAATTTAAACTCGTACAAAATGAATATATTAATCACAATTATGTATCAATTGAAATTAAACAAGTTTTTTTATTATACTATCTCTGTAACTTCTTGTTGTTAGGATGACCTCGCCCGCGTTAGATAACTCGAGGTGAGACAGATAACTCGAGGTGAGGCACTGTCTAACCAAAAGAAATTGTTTTTGCAACCAGATAAGAGTCACGTTATATAATGTTGTTTTTTTAGAACAACCTCTTGATATAAGTCCTACTTGTAGGTCATTATCGATTTCTTAAATCTTAAGTCTTAATGTGGGTCACTGTCTAGTCAAACACATTTGTTTCTCAAACACAGTTTATTGCAGTATCTTTGAAAAGGATATTTTTTTAATCCTTTATGAGAAGGTTTTTTTATGAGAAGGGTGGGGAGTAAGTCAAAAGAAGTGGGGATTCATGTTATATACAATGTTATATGCTGTCTTCTGTTTTATAATAAAAAGAGCTTCAACCCGCATACTGTTGCTTCTTTGAATAGAACTTATTTCTATCATCTTTTCAACGACGAATCCATAAATAAACTAGTGTCTTCGCACTTTAAAAAATATAGGTGGACGTTTGAATGTCGGAACGAGTCGAAGACAAAAGTTGCTATTGTAGGACCACGCGTTGAATATACAACTATACTTAACGAAAAGCAAGTTAAAGTTATTTTGACACCGAATGACATGGAGCACGGGGATACTGACCTCGTATATGCACAACCATACAAGAAACGTTTAATGGAAATATAGGGGGTCAGTTTAAAGGTGCTTTTAAGAACCGGAAGTGATACGCTACAAGTCGCATGATATATTATAGTCAAGTAAATACTTGTCTATAATATACCGTCTACTTTAAGCTTTCGATCGCTTCGTAAAAAAATAAGTACTTCCTGTGATCGATCACGATCACTGGGGGGTACTTATTTTGTTACGTCTATACCGTGGCCTTGACATACTTTACACCCCCTTCGAGGTACACGGATAAAATAGTTCTGACAAAATTATATGGACTCAGAACTTTGTTAGATTCCCAAGATGGTTAGTATAAGAGAGAGAGACAACATAATTTTCTATCACACACATCATACTTCCCACGTCACTAATTACCCACGTCACTACCCCACGTCACTACCCCACGTCACAATTCTACGTCACTAATTCCCACGTCACTAATTACCCACTTCACACACACACACACACACACAGGTTATGACGTCACAAAAAGTTGTGACGTATTGCACCCGCTTTTCCCTCTACTGTTTGATAACGGTGATAATGCGTATTGGTTACGAATTAATAAACAAGTACGTAGTGGAAATAAATAATAAGGCCGAGTCTTGGTCTTTAGCCTTTATGGTCTTTTTAGGTTTTGAACTGACTAGTTTACATGGCAAGCATAACCTAAATTGCAAAACTTAACCTTCTCTATCAATGTAATTGTTTCGGAAGAGACAGAGGTCGTCATTTTGTTAACGCTGAAGGGAAAACGATAGCTCTGGTACCACCCAGGGTTGAGAGTGATAGTATACAAGGGGGGGGGGTAAAAGGACTACAGCAGTCTACACGCCGTTCAACGTGGAGGCTAATGATCAGATAGCGACAATTGATTTGCCCTATAAACTAGAGTAATGAAAATATTAATATTATGTGTATACTATGTGAGTATGCGAGTATGAATCGGTGTGTGCATTTAAATAAATGATTTAATAATACCTTTAATCTGATTTATTACATCTATTACTTATATAACATAAACATATAAGTGTTAACTTATAGATATATAAAACATAATTATACAAGTGATTACTTATGAAATCAAGTACGTACGCGATTCATTTTACCTTTGTAATACAACTAAAATCAATTTTAAACAATAATTTTTTCGTAATCGTTTTATACAAGTATTAGCATAATATAATAAAGTGTTATGAAGTACTTACATTCGCATACGAGTACAATATTGTATTTGCAAGATGATTTATCTACAACGGTGCATATATGTGTAGAAGGTGTTTTAGTTTGATTGTTGTGAATGATTCTAATTTTGATAGAACTAAAGTTACAATGATTAGTTTTATAGTCATTGTAGACAGTTATTGTATACTATTTTGGATCTAGGTTACTGATGTGATAAAGATCCTTTATTTTCACTAGAAGAGTTTATCAACTGGTTACGTTGCAGTACGTGGTAAAAACTTCTTCCTATTTACAGATTTTTTTCAATTCTATTTCTAAAACAAAATGATTTTTACAGATATATCATTATATTATGAAGGCTACCTCTTCAACAACACCAACACCATCTAGTAACCTTAACAACAGAAAAACGATCACTGTCCAACATCGACGGAGGAGCAGTCGACTGGCAGAAGATCCTGAGTACTGGGTGAAATATTATCTTTTACCCTGCTTTGCAGACACCCAGCCTCAGAAAAAAAGAAAATATTAAACATTTTAAGAATTTTATATAATTTATTATAATAATTTTATTATCCTTCTGCGCTTGCGTTAAGATCTATCCTGACTATTGCTTTCTATTCTGTGGAGGAATACATGAATTGTTATTTTATTAATATGAACTTGTAATATGCTACGATGTTATATCCCTAATCCAATATTTGACTGTTACCTATTGTATGTTTTACTTTAACATCAGTTAAGCTATTGTTATTATAATTTTGTTAAAAATGTTTCTGGTGCTGATTAGTAAATAATCATTTTTGTATGTATTTCTAGCCTCCAGAATCGTATAACAATATTAATATTTTTTTCTCATAATATGCATGTGCTAATACAACTTTTAGAGTATTGAAAATTTTCTAGCTTGCATAGTTAAAAATATATGTACTTTTAAATATTTACAATAAAAACAAAAAAAATTTTTATTTAATTTGATTTTATTAAAAACCTATTTGATAAGGTAAAACATTTTCCATACTATAGATTGTTGCAAAAGGTATCAAGGTATTAATGCTGTAAAAATTTCATGTTTCTATCTCTTATAGTTCAAAAGTTATTCAAACTTTGGTGTAACAAAACACGGAAAAAAAGATTTGCGGCAAATGGTATTTAAAGTTTTTATTACATACATTAATGAAAATATACCTTTTAACTTCTAAAATTCGCCTGCTCTGTAGGTTTTTCCTATGTTATATCCCTTACACTATAATTGCCTATGTTTATAAATCACACAATGTAAATAACAAACATTTATGATATAAGAAAGAGTAAAGATCAGCTAATACTCTAAAAACGACAAAAATCGAGTAAACCGATTGTTTAAATAACAGCAATGCTCAAAACAGCTTGAAATTTGGTACACATACTTTTAATTACATGTACCTTGAAAAAAAATAGTAAAAATTTTTTTTCAAAATTTTGAACAAATCGGTCTTTGAAGGGCTCGAATCCCCTTAACAAACGAGGATTGTGACGGATCTGTGTTCATAGTTCTATGTGTTGCAAAATGTGTGTAGAATTAAGGTTAATAATAATTCATTAAGAGCAGGCATGATATGAAAATAAATAAATAATATAATGTATTTAGGTGTTGTTTGCATTATAAACTTTATAGTGAGTTGGTTTACGACAAAAGGGCTTCTAATCGGGTTGAGTAAAAATGTTTTGGGCGCATTTTCAGTTATTTATCGTATGATTTTTTCACTAATTAATGTTTTGTAACATACCCTACACAGAATTTAAAGTGTAGCTTTTTATAAGTGTGTAAATGAAGTTGGTTGAACACTTTTCTTATAGTAATTAGTTCTTTAAAACGATAATATGTAAAATTATTTGTTTTATTTGACCAACTATTTTAAAATATATGGTAAAAGTTTATATTAGTTTTGGTGAGGCTACTGAAAATAGAACATAGTTCGAAAATAAGATCAAGACGTTTAGTAATGTTGCTTTTTAAAATACCCTGTAGTTTTTGTTTTAAGCTTTACCTGTTAGGAAATGTTTTTTACCAAAAGGCTCGTTTAAATTTGAAAAAAATTTAACATATCATATAGAATATCTTAACAACAATATAGCATGATTATCTTATCTGAAAAACCAAAAAATCAGAAGATGACCTAGAGTTATCTTCTGCTCAAACACTGGGAGAAGTAGCCATTAGAGCAGCTACTCCTAGTACCTCGGAAGAGCCTAAGAGCCGTCCAGCAGAACCCATCCCAACAGATGTGGAAAAAATGCTACTGGGGGAGACCGAACAGTACTCCCAGGACGATTTGGACGAGACAGCCCAGAAGCTGGAAGGTCTTAAGGTCAGAATGACCACAGCGGAAAGGAAAAAGGCGCTCAGAGCAAAACTCGCTGAGCAAGGAATTGCCTGGAATCCGAAATTGTGGAGGAAACCTAAACCCAAATCCTCCACACAACACTCAGAGGCAGGAAAAGCAGCCACCAGCGGCACCAAGAGAGCTCGCTCGAGTGGTAGCACTCCTCCTACAGAGAGAGATTGTAAAAAACCGAGAGCAGCAGTCACCGAACAGCTGACTCAAGGTAGATACAAGGAGATGTTAACATCTATCAAGATGGCGGTAGTTCCAGAAGATTATCCAGAGACAAGATTAACTGGAGAATCACTGGAAAAACTGGAGACTTCCCTGTCACTGGAATTTAATATCCTTGAACATGGACAATTCCCTCAGTTCAATGCTACCTACCTTGAGACAGGAGCATGCATATTTGTGTGTGCAAATGACCACACTCAGAAATGGCTGGAACAGGTTGTTCCCAAGATACAACCCTGGGAGAATGCTAAGTTACGGACAGGACCTAGGAAGGACATCCTGCGGGTGACCAAGGTGATTTTTAAATCACCAAAAGTCTACTCAAAGGTAGATCCGTCCAAAGTCCTGGAAATGCTTGGCAAACAAAACAAGTCCCTCAAGATAGAGGACTGGAAGATCATCAGTTCCAGTAAAACTGACAACGGGCAGACGATCGTAGCCCTAATAGACGACTCGTCTCTGAAAGCTTTGAAAGCGACAGACATGAGAGCACATCTGGGATTTGGAAAAACCACATTTACCATCCTCCAGAAGCAAAGTAAAGAGAAGGTACTGGAGAATGCCTCTGAGGATACTCCAGTGCAACCTACATCACAGTAAGGCTGCTTCTGCAGTCTTCTGTCAGAGATTTCTCTCTGGAAACATTGACCTAGCCCTGATCCAAGAACCATGGATAAGCGGAGGACAGATCAGAGGACTAGGTAACAGCAAAGGTAAGCTTATTTTTAATTGTTTTATTAATAATTGGCGAACCTGTATTGTGGTAAAGACACATTTGCCCTGCTTACCGTTGATTGAATTCTGTTCCAGAGACATCACAACGGTGAAAATCACTCTCGCACATACGGATGGTAGAAGGAGCATTATTGTTAGCTCAGTATACCTTCCGTATGATGCGAGAGACCTTCCACCTTCTAGAGAACTAGAAAGTGTTATCGACTTCGTCAGGCGGAGGAAGGAGCAGTTCCTTGCGGGCATAGACTCCAACTCTCACCACGAAGCATGGGGATCTAGTAACACCAACGCTAGAGGTGAGTCATTATTAGATTTTCTTAACAGTAATAACTTACTGATAGTTAATGTTGGTGATAAGCCTACTTTTAGAAATAGAGTACGTGAGGAGGTCATTGACATTACAATAGCTACTGAATACGTGGGATCCTTTATCAGTGAATGGCACGTATCGGACTTCGTATCTTCCTCGGACCACTGTCACATTATGTGGCAACTAAACTTTGCTTCAGATGAAGACAGGTTTAGGAATCCTAGGAGAACAGATTGGAACTCCTATCACCAGGAGTTAAAATGTAAGCTGGCATCCCTAAATACGTTCATTAGAGATGTAAATGATATTGAGTCCGTGACCTGTAACTTACAAGTAGCTATCATGGACTCATATTTTGATAACTGTCCTATCCAATCCCGATCCAATCGAAGAGGTGTGGTATGGTGGAACGAGGATCTGGAAAGGAAGAAAAAACAAACAAGGCGATTATTTAATAGCGCTAAACGAAACGGACAATGGGAGAAATATTATACATCCCTCACCGAATACAATCTACTCCTAAGAAAGTCTAAAAGAACCTCTTGGAGAAAATTTTGCGGGGAGATAGACAATACTAAATCAGTCTCCCGTATATACAAGGTTATTTCGAAGGGGTCGGTCTGCCCGACTGGTTCTCTAAAGAGCCGGGAGGGAGGACTGACAACCTCTGGATTAGAAACATTGAAAGTTTTGCTTCAAGCACACTTTCCAGATTGTAAACTTGTGGCTCATCTAGAGCCAGAGCAGAATCGGAGACACGTAAGAGCCTCACGAGCAGACTGGCAAATTGTTAGAAAAATCATAACGACCAATAAGGTCAAATGGGCGATACATAAATTCAGCCCATTTAAATCACCTGGAGAGGATGGAATATTTCCTGCCTTGTTACAAAAGGCTCCAGACTCTCTACACACTCTTCTATGCGAGGTGTTCAGAGCTAGTATGGTATACTTTCTCCTCTACTGTGGAATATGGTGGTAGACTCCCTAATTACAAAATTAAATAATATGGGATATTACACGCAAAGTTACGCAGATGACATTGTCGTGATTATTAAAGGTAAACATACTAACATAATATCAGACCTAATGAACACATCTCTGAGGACAATTCATAACTGGTGCAGGGATGAGGGCCTGGCCGTAAACCCGGAAAAGGCCATCATAGTACCCTTTACAAGGAGAATCAAACTAGATAACATTGATATCAGTCTAGGAGGAACACGTTTGCGCCTATCAGAAGAGGTCAAATATCTAGGGGTGATACTGGATAAAAGACTTACTTGGAACAAACACGTAGAACATAGTATCCAAAAAGCAACGAAATCTTTAATGAGTTGTAAACGCCTTTTGGGAAAAAACTGGGGACTTCGTCCAGCCATGATTAGATGGCTATATGAAGCAGTGGTTAAACCACAACTTCAGTATGGATCGCTGGTGTGGTGGACGTGAAACGTTTTTCAAGCATCCTTAACTTTCTCCTTGATTTTCCTTTT
>JAGFPH010010438.1:10257-25610 GCA_018207615.1 Philaenus spumarius | reverse complement strand
TTCGTTTTCCAGATACTCACAATTTTGTTTCTTTTACAAAACAATTCATATCTAGAGAACGGTCCGACCGATTGAGTTCAAACTTAGCACGAAGTTTAACCTAACAATAATCTATCTTCATAAAAATAGGCGATTACATACAATCATGCGTTTCAAAATGGCGGTTGTTTGAACATGTTAAACCTGAATTACAGAAAAACGGTACATTTTAACAAAAAACGTTAAGGTATGTTTTTCGTAGCCCTTTTAATTCCCTTTAGGGTGGTGTAACTGTCAAAACAATTGGATGTTAAATTATTTCCAACAATTAACAATATTGTTGTGTTTACTGTGTTGGTACAGGATGCCGGGTTGAACAAACCAATCGTTACACATGACTTAACTATTGTCCTTCCTTCTTGATTTTCTTTTTATATTGACCCATAGAACTATTTTCCGTAGTTTGCACCACTTTAATTGCGGGGCACCCGGTATATAAAACTATTTGACCCATTTCGCTAAAAATTACACATCCATAATAATGCCAGGAGCATTAAGACATTACAGTCTAAGGAGATGAAATGGGCTAGCTACCCCTATACAATAAATATAGATTGAACTAACTTCCTAGAAGCTATAAAGCTAAAATTGTGTACTATTATTCTTAGCTGATATAGAAAACCGTTTGCAATTCGATAACCTAAGTCAAAGGGATGAAATGGGTTAACTACCCTTAAAATTAAATAGTCATTTATACACTTGCTTTTTATATATAGTTAAAAACTACTCAACTAAATTCATTAAACATTTCACAACTTACACATAGACTGTTTATAGAATCACTACAATCAAAGAGATTAAAATGGGTATCTACATAAATGGGGTAGAATAAAAATGGATTATACTAAGTTTTTACAAGCTATAAATCTAAATTTGTATAGTATAAAAATCCTTTTGCAATTCAATTATTTAAGTCAAGGTAATGAAATGGGATAGCTACCCTTAAAATTGAATAGGATTAAAATGGGATGGCTACCCATACAAAATAAATTCTATTAACATTTAACACCCACATGTTTAATACGTTACCACCTGCCCTGATCATAAGATTATTTTAAGGCTCTCCTGTACCTTGAAGAAAACTCCCGAGTGTACAGTATGATTTCAATGCAAAAGGTCTGACTGAAGCCGCAAAATCGTTGAAACATGCATTCGTAATAACGTGTTTCGGATTCTAGTTATAAATTAATAATCTGGGAAACCACTTTAGGTTATAAAGAAGGCTTTATATTTTTTACGTGTTAGCTTAAAATATGGAAATTATTGCTTAAAACTATAAAAAAATGCGTTGAAAATAATCGATTTTTACTCATTTAAACTGTTGATTAAAAAGAGTTGCCGACGATTTCTTTCAATTATGAGATATAAGACAAAAGCACAAAGCCTTTAAGAACAATTTAAGATGTTTCACAACTTTTTAGGTTAAAAAACGGCGTCCGAAACACGGTAGTACGAAATGCATATTTTTGCTGTTTTACGCAAGGTATAGAAGACCCTTAAGGATCTGCTCCAGTAAACGAGAAAGCAACCGGAAATGCAACCGCTTCTCACTGTAACCCTATCTAAACAGTGCAATTTCTTGCAGCTGAACGCTTTGACATTGCCTCGTTTCAAACCATTTTATAAGTCTATCTTTTGTAATTAAGTGTTGAAAAAAAACTGAATATTCTTTATAAAATTTCGGATCAGGCTTGCAAATTATTTTTCATGATTAATTTTTTATTGTGTTAGGAAAAAAATTCAAACTTTGTACTTAAAAAATGTCAATTACATAACAAATCAAAAGCATTAAAAAAAATCTAAATTGCAAGACGGATGCGTATTGTGACTGTGCTTAAAGTGAGACCTTGGAAACAATTTTATGATAAAAAGTAAACGAAATAAATGGTTTGAAATTTAACATTGCTCTTATGGGATACAAATCCAAGATGGCAGCCACTACAGGAGACCCTTAATCACAAGTTACTTCAAAATAAATTTTCCAATACTCTCACTAACTTGTGTCTGTTAATTAGGCCGATTGTTTCTTCGGTCGAAAAAAATGTTTTTTCTGGTACCGTTGTTAATAAGAGTGCCAAACTTCGGGGAATGGTTCTATGGGTCAAAATAAGAAAAAAAGTTCATATAAACACACACCCGAAAACGCTTCGTTTTCTAGATATCCGCCATTTTGTTTTTTGTACGAAATAATTCTTATTCAGAGAACGGTTTCACTGATTGAGTTCAAACTTGGCACGAAGTTTAACCTAACAATGATATATCTCAAGAAAAATAAGCGATTATATCCAATCATGAATTTCAAAATGGCGGCTGTTTGAAAATTTCAAACTTAAATTATTCAAAAACCATACATTTTAACAAAAAAATTCAAGACACCTTTTTTGTAGCCTTATCGATTCTGTATGGGATGGTGTAACTGTCAAAACAATCTGATGAATGATAATAGTTAAGTTATGTGTAGCAATTGCTTTATTCAACCCGGCATCCTATACCAACACAGTAAACAGCAATATTGTATGTAGGCTACATTTGCTGTCGTTATCTTTGACTTAGCTATCATCCTTCATACGATTGTTTTGACAGTTACACCATCCGATAAGGAATCAAAAGGGCTACAAAAAAGGTGTCTTGACATTTTTTGTTAAAATATACCGTTTCTGAGCAATTTAGGTTTAAAACTTTCAAACAACCGCCATTTTGAAACGCATGATTGGATTTAATCGCTTATTTTCGTTTGGATATATTATTGTTAGTATTTATATCATTTAAGCTTCACGCCAAGTTCGAATTCAATCAGTCAAACTGTTCTCTAGATATGAATTATTTTGTACAAAAAACAAAATGGCGGATATCTAGAAAACGAAGCGTTTTTGGGTCTATGTTTATATGAACTTTTTTGTCTTATTTTGATCCATAGAACCATTCCCCAAAGTTTTTCACTTTACTTATGGGACATCCTGCATAGTCAGATAATTTTAAAATGAAGTATTGAAATCTTAACTTATCAGCTGTTATTATATTTTGTTACTAACTTAGAGGTTATGTTTATAAGTTTGTGTATTCTGTTTTTAATAAGCATTACTCATAATTTACTAATGCAGTTAATGTTCTTAAAAAACAGCATTTTCAGTAGAAGTTGTTCACATTACATTGCACTAAAATGTATATGTTAGAATTATTTTGATTTTAGAATATTATAAAAAACTAGTTAGCCTACAAATAACCATTTCAAAGATCAATTACAATTAACAAATACTACTTACTTTTTATTGCATCTCATTGAATAAGAATATTTAATGTCAAACAAATTTAGTGAGTTTAATGTTCTGCCACAAATACAATACGTTACATTTCACTTAATATAAATTACAGTTTCTTAAATCCTATCAATATAGTAAAAACCCACACAACAGTATTCTGTACTTCTACCTGATATCACTGTCTTCCTTGCACTCGCACAGGGTATGATTCCTGACCTTAACCTTTTCGTAAACGTCACCGTTTTTCGGCTGCACCAGATCGACGACGAGGAACGTGAGTTCGACATCTTTCCCGTCCTTATAGCCGCAGGTGAACTTGGGCCCGCCGGAGCAACACCCGGACCCGGCGTCGCAGCGGTGCAGTACCGTCATTTCGGGGAGGAACTTCTTGTCCACACTTCCATTGCGGATGAGTTCCGACACTTTCAACGCGCGCATCTGCGGTTCTTTACAAGGCAGCGAACGGATCCTTTTCAGATGCTGAAGAAAGTCGACGTTTGCGCCCGAAGCGAACACTTGTAAAGTGAGAAAATAAACTAAGGTCAGTACACACAGTATAGCCATGGCGGGAATCTCGCAGATCAATAAAAACACCAGTATCAAACGAACCTTCACCGACAGCTGACGAGATAATAAACCAGAAGAGACAATCTCTTGCTTATTAAACCACTACTGTAAGGTGGATATTAGGAGTGGGGATAAATAAACTACTTCCAACTCACTTTCCTCGATTGTAACTAATCACTCGGAGACGATTGCTTTTCCGAGGAAAATTCCGGATCTAAGTAATTTTCCTCAAACCTCTACTGATTTTCGATTATAGAGAATTTCAATAGCGACAGAAGTGAAAACAGTGATGAATATAAATCGTTGGTTGTATTGGTTTGATCTGAAATTAGATAATTATTTTTATCGTGTCCCATTTAAAATTGAAATCAACTCCTATAAAAGCGAGTGTACGTCCGTACCCATATAACAGCTGATTTCGCCCATCACTTGTAATACTTAAACAAAACCTAGGGTAGAATATATTTTGGGGTTATGTTTACAACTTCAATTAATATAAGTGTGGTGAAGTTGATTTTCTTAAAATATGAGTTAAAGAACTAAAGTAGGCTATAATACATTATAAGATTTGCTTTGAGGTTACACAATGAATACGAATACAACCTTTTATATCCATTTATACAAGTTTAAAGGATACCCATTCGTTTAACTTCAGAAACATTCGTACATCTTCGTATAACATATATACATTCGATTATTAATTTCTTTATTATAATATCAATAACTTCTAAATCATTTGATCTATATTATTAGAAATCAATTAAAAGTTAATATTTTTATCTTTATTTAGATATACAGGGTGTTTTGCGACCATATGAACAAACTTTGTCACGTTATCCAGCACGTCAAAAGAAACAAAAAATGTAATATAACATGTGTCCTATCTCATTCCGTTTACGGTCTGTCTGTATGTGTTTTTTTACAAAATACTTAATATTTTTAGAAGTAGAAACGATATTGAGCTCAAACTTTCTACACTTATTTGTTACCTAACGTTTTATCACGAAAAATTAGAAAAATATTTTAAATATTTTCAAAATGGCGGCCGTTTATAATTTTTAAAGTCAAATACCGTTATCTCAAAAACCGCTAACTTTACAAAACAATTACAAGAGGCAAAAAAGTTAAATTTTTTAATGACAAACTCTTTATTTTTTCTGTAGCTAAAAAGACAACAGAGATATTGACAAAAAAAAGGAAAAATGTATTTCTTGGTAGTTAGTTGTCAACAATATCCAGTATTACTCTAGAAACAAAACATTTTAAAGTTATTTTCATGTTATTTTATTAAATTTATATGCTCATTTTACGTAAATTAAATTTTACACTTTAATTAACGCCCTACATATTTCAATAGGAATTAGTTTCTGTGAGTAATCTGAAACACGGGTGAAATCTTTCGCTAGCTGTAACTCTCTAACGAAGCATTTATAGACCTATGAATAAATTAACTTTTTCCGTTATTTTTGCTAGTGGAATCGGCTCAGAAAGTGCTCGGAAAATTATGCAAATAACTTATTATTTTAGCTCAAAATAACTTTAAAATATTTTGTTTCTAGAGTAATTCTGGGTATTGTTGACAACTACCAAGAAATACATTTTTTCTTTTTTTTTGTCAATATCTCTGTTGTCCTTTGAGCTATAGAAAAAATAAAAACCCATTGTGTTGGTCATTGAAAAAGTAAACTTTTTTGTCTCTTGTAATTTTTTTGTAAAGTTAGCGATTTTTGAGATATTTGACTTTAAAGAATATAAGTACAAAATTTTAACAAATAGGCCTAGAGTTTTATAATCCTTATAATTGTACACAATTACAGAGTTAAAAATCGCCGTCACCATAGGTAGGACTAGATTAAGTCTGTTGTTTTTAAATAATAGTGTTTTTTAAATTACGTATTTCTGATGTGTATCTAATTAATCTTCCTGTGATTTTTCACGGGGGTTGGCTAGTATAAAAAAAATACAAAATTCATATCAAAGGACGATTTTGCGCAATGTTTTTGCGGTAATAACAAGACAGCAGGTTCACGCAGTTTCTGTAGACTCGAACGAGTCTAAACAAATCGTACGTTGGCGCAACTTAGTTACTCATTTTTGAATTTTTTCTAATTTTACATTAAATCTAAATGTCTTGAAAAGGCATAACACTATTCTTTAGGCACAGTGATCTATATATATAAAATTCAATGTATGTCCGTCTGTTTGTACGTTTGTCTGTTTGTATGTTTGTCCTTTATGCGTTACCAAACCGTCCATCCGATTGCTTTGAAATTTTTCATAGTAACACAGGTTAACCCTGGGAAGGTTTTAGGCCATTTACCGAAGTCCTAGGACATTAGGGCTACGCCCCAGTGGCCCTCAAAGTTTCAATGTTAATCTTATGGAAGGTCAATCTTAAGGAAGAAGAAGAAAGATTTCTTTTGATTTTATCAGGGGCACAAAAAACAGCTGTTCGTATGAAAAGCTTAAAACAGCTGATTTTGATCAACAACTGATTTGGATCAAAAACTGAATATAATTTTAGGTTAGGCCTACAATGAACTAAAACACCAATTATTGGGCTAATTATTTAAGATATATAAAAGCCAAATACCACTCACTGACTGAACACTTAAAAAGAATACAATTACGTTAAAAAGACTGAAAATACCAACCACCACGGGCAACGCCGTACGGGTCAGCTAGTGACTAATAAATCACTAAACAACTTATTCTGGGGTTGCCCAAAGTAAAAACAGGTCTTAAGTCCGAAGCCTATAAATCCTAGAAATGATTCAGTTGACACCTCTAACCGTCAGAAATGTAATGAATTTGCTGATTGTGAATTTGTGATCGGAAGCAAACAAAAAACATATACATATTAAGGACTTTACATTTAGTACTTATAACAAATCATTTTGAAATGTATATTAAAAAATTGATTGAATAAAACTGAAACAATATTTTATAAAATAAGTCGTTTACAAAGACAAACGACAATGTGAGTTTACATTGATTTATTACAGCTAGTGCAGCATTAAAGATGGCAACATTGTAGTTGAAACGCGTTTGAATTAATAAAAATATTATTTATTAAAATTCATGTCCAGGTGTTATTCTTTCGAGTATATTATCTTACAAGTCAAGCTCAATATTAAATTTGTTTATATATTCAAGAATGTAATGTATCTATGATGGGTTAATTCAAACTGTAATCGATGTTAAGACTATATCTTTATCTTTATATATAATACGTGAAGCCGTTTTTTGTAAACACAACTCCTCCCTTATTTCTGGACCAATTTTAATGTTTGAGGTTTCAAAAAATTCGTCTCATTTCGTAGTTTTGCAATAAGGTTTTAGATGTCAAAAATTCTTATCCTTAATGGCGTGAGCTAATCTCAAAGGTCGGGTTTTCCCCATAAGATTAACATGGAAAATATTTAAAAACCATTTCTATACAAAACAGCTGCTTAAAATAAGAAACAAACTAATCCAGCTGATTTTGTGGATGTAAATAACGATGATTACAGTATTCAGAAGGTTATAAAATATGTGGAATTCCGGGTAACGAGGCGGCAGACGCTCTAGCTGACCGGGCATGCAGCATGCGCCCAAGTGAGGAACGACGTTACTCTCTGCAGCACTGTAAGCAGACTGCTGATCGGTCTCTCAATGCGGAATGGCGACAGAGATGGCAGAATTGCACGTCCGGCCGTGTCTACTTCGAAATTCAGAGACAACCAAATGACCCCAAAATCTTCAAGTCGGTTCCGAGAGCAATCGCAACATTTGCGGCTAGGGCTCGGACGGGGCATATTATTACGAACAATTACCTCCACAGATTTGGTTTGACTGACAGTGCATTATGTGGAGCATGCCAGAGAGAGGATGAGACTTTGGAGCACATACTCATCCACTGCACCTACCACATAGAAGAAAGACAAACCCTAAAAGAAAATGTCGGTGAAGAACCCATGCTCAGAAAGATCCTCACAGAAACTCAGCATTGGGCCTTAGCTGCAAACGTATACCGGAGACATCGAGCCATCGAGGTGAACAGCCTTGGGCGCTTGAACTAAGAAGTAAGAAGTAAGTAAGAAGGTTATAAAAACATTTTAATACAAAACAGCTGTTTATAATAAGAAACTAATACAGCTGCTTTGTGGAAGTAAATATTGATTTTTATAAGGGAGAAAATGAATTATTTATTCAAATTATAAAATTTACGAACTAATTTGTTTTGAACATTTAACATTATTTACCATCTTAGTTTTGAGGTTATTATTTATAAATTTTTTGTTAGGTTTTCGATTAAGTGTAGACCTGAGCCTTACTGGTTCTTTTAACCTTTATTATTACTGCTGTTATAAAATATAAGAAATAATTAGATTTGAACATTTAACATTATTTACCATCTTAGTTTTGAGGTTACTATTAATCCTACACTTTTATTATAAACAAAACATAACATGTGTTTTTAGAAGGTCGCACCGGGGGTTGGCGTGCGGAGCACGCAGGGGTCTCCCCTAGTTCTTTATATTTGTGAATACTCTTTATTTTTTTATATCCTCAAGTATTAAAGGTCACATATTGTTTTCCATCTGGCTTGCTATTTTAAGACTATAATTTGAAGAAAAAAAAAACATTATTTTAAGGGGAGGATGACGGGTATATAATAAGTACTAAAATGTTGGTTGAAATATATTTAATAGTGACGGGTCGGTTTCTATAAATATCCCTTAAAATATTTCCCCATAAATAAACAAAAATAAGCCAAATAAAATGTTACACATAAAAAAATTGTAAAATATTTTCTTATTATTTCGTTATACAAACTGTATAAATTCAATACAGCTTCAATACATAGGAATAATACAATTAACATGATTTCTTAAATAACAATAAAATACTACTCTATGAATATCTTTGTATATCACAGACATTTCCTTAATTCTATAATAAATACACAATACAAACATATACACGCCCGTTTAAGCACATGAAGTAAATAACTTATACATAAAACAATTGGACACCTAGTTGTGCGGCATACTTTATAAACATTGCACAACTTATAAGAAAGAAAAAAATACGAAATAATTATGAATAATAAATAAATAATAATTTTAAAAATTAGTTTCAAATTAGAAAAATAGAAAAAGGTTAGGCCACCTGTTTTCAGTGTTTTAGAAATAAAATAATAATAGTTCTTAATAATAACAAAATTAATATTGTTCTCTTTCTAATATGTATTACTTTTATGTTTACCAAACATTACCATGTGTTATTCTAACATTAAACATTAATGTTTAGAACATGTATATTCTACATCTACAGTTGATTTTTCTTTTAAAGATAAAATAATATTAAATTAAATTTTTTTACTGTTATTGTTTAAATTGACTTCCATAAATTGACATCGTTGGCTGTGGTTTGGATTCCACGTAAAACTGTAGGTCCCGTCTTCATTAGCCTTAAGTGCAAAACAGTAGGACGTTAAAAAAAAAATCCATAAATTGAGAAAAGGAAAAGTGTTTTTTTAAACATCTAACAAAATTCAAAAAGGCTGGTAACTATGTTAAAGGTTTATATTCTTGGCAAAATAATAATCATGTTTTCTTTAAAAAATAAGAAATACATCATTAGTATTTACAAATCCATTTCATATAATCAAAATTATTGAAACCTAAAGTTTTGTATTTATAAGATTGATATTTTAACTTAACTAAAACACATGTTTTGATTTATCAACTGTTTCTATGTTTGTTATTAACTTTGAGGTTATGTTTGAATATAATGCCGTAGAACACGTGAATGTTTTATAAATGCATAACTATCTGCGCTTAATAAAATTCATTATAATATGTAGATTATCAATAATTAAACGAATGACTTTAAAGTAATGTAGGCTAAATTTGTTGAATCTAATACAATTATTAATTTATACAAATTACGGATTTCTTCAATTTAAATCAAAACACATTTCGGATTTATCTACTATAAATAATAAATATCAATTGTTCTCAGAGAGTGTTATTCTAAACATTAACTAATTGTTGTTGTATAACTGTTTTCTTTTATAAATAATAAAATTAAATAACACTTTAAATTAAATAAATAATTTCTTTACACAATAACTATTCTTATTAAGTCGAAATAACACTACCTGATTTCACTTTTAAGAACACACGCGCAATTCGTATGATTTTTAGCTACCGCAGTTTTGTAAACTGCACCGTGTTTCGGACTATGAACTAAGAACGTAAGCTTGACATCTTCCACCGACTTAGGGTAACAGGTGTACCCGTCTCCACCGGAACAGCATCCAGATGAGGAATCGCAGCGATGCAGTACGGTCGTTTCCGGGAAGAATTTTCTATCAACACCGGTGTTGATGATTTCCGACGTTCTTATTGCCCTCATCTGCGGCTCTCTACACGGCAATGAACGGATTCGCTTCATGTGATTGATAAAGTTGGTCTTATTGCCAGAAGCGAAGACTTGCAAAGCAAGAAATGAAACTAAAGTTAACAGACACAAGTTAGCCATGGCAAGTACCTCGTGGAATTGGAGGTGAAATATTATACAAAATCCAATACCACTGTTCACTGAGAGCTGACTCTAGAATGACCACAACAGACAAGGTCTTGCTTATAAAACGACTCTGGCGAGATGGTACGATGAATTACGTCAATAAACACATTTTCTTCAACCCCGTCCTCTGATTCAGAGTAGACTGTTCGTCTGAATGAAATTCCTGACCTAGATCCTTCATCACACTTTCCTGCTATTTTTAGATAGGGAAATCGTATGTATTCTATATATGGAATTAAAATTGTTTACTTAGCAAATTTCTATAGGAAAGTTGAGCTATTGGCTGATTTCACACCGGCACGTGTACTACAGCAATAGTACCGATGTCGTCACGATATCGGCAGAAGTCTTTCACATTTACCGAGTCGACGCCGATACCGACACGACCAAGTACCCGTATTTTTATCGTACAGGTTATCGTATCCACGTTGTATAGATTACTAACGGTAGGGCTCACGAGTGGATGCGCAGTAACTCGTGACGTCATCGGTGCCCAGTTTCTCATAAGCTCCATAGCCTTATGTAAAAATTGAATAACTTTAAAAATATTTAACCGATTTTAATAAAATTTGAACCACACATAGAAAACATATCTTTGATAATAATATAAAATAAACGGTATCAGTTAACTGACACAAACTTTCTCCCAACTTACTGTAGTCAAAATAATATTGTTTTCAATCATTTTATTTATTACTTTTTAGAACAAAACAAAAAAATAATATTCTACTTACGTCAATCGTATAAAAAAATTATTGTCCTAGGCGGGATTCGATCGCGCGACCTTTGAATTACTGTTCGTGATCGCTACCATGGTGCTACCCCGTGCGGCCGCCGCCGCGATGCTAGATTGACAACATAAACTTGTTTATTTTTAAACATTTCCCCATAATTATAAAACGCCGAAGTTTTGATAAAAGCGGGTGGTGTCATTTTGTTTGGCATCTTAAGGGTCGGCTCTAGCTGTCGGCCATGTTGGTTGACACTCCATAAGACCAATGTTAAATTAAAATCCATATTTTTCCTTTATTTTTGATCAGATAATTATGAACGATATGTCATTTTAAAGCTATGGCCAATACGCATGCAAATGGCTTTTCAAAAATTAAGAAAAACGTTTTGTTTAATATTTATTAACAATTTAAAAAATTAATTTTTAATTATTTTTTATGTTGTCACTATTAGTTATAGCGAAAAAGTACCAAGCCATTTGCATGAAGAATTTCGTCCCCAAGAGTTTGGTATTTTTTTGAAAACGCTATTTGAACAATTGCTGGTTTTAAATGGATTTAGGCTGAGCAATGTCCGTGTAACCTACCGCCGCTATAGGGTGACATTAAATATTTTTTTACGATGTAACTATTAATTATAGCGAAAAATTATCAAGCCATTCGGATGAAGAATTTTGTCCCCAAGAGTTTTCTATTTTTTTTGAAAACGCTATTTGAACAATTTCGGGTTTTAAATGGATTTAGGACGAGCAATGTCCGCGTAACCTACCGCCGCTACGCTGGAGTCGAAGATTGCTTTCTGTTTTACTAGAGCCGACCCTTAAGCAATATAAATACTGAAAATTTGATCAAAATCGTTAGAGCCGTTTTTGAGAAATTTGCATTTTTGTCGTTTTTTATGGGTTTTTAGGGGTAAATTACTCTTAAAAATTAAAAATTCAAAAAAATGAAAAAAACGCCTGGAGATAATATATTAGGGTTTAGTACCTACATAAAAAATGTCATGAAAATCGGACCAATAGTGTCCTCTCTGGTCGTGTATACATACAGACAGACTGACAGACAGACACCACTCTAAAAACACTTTTTTGGGTTCAGGGAGCACCAAAACAAAAAATTCCACTAAACATATTTTTGGGTTCAGGGAGCACCAACACAGATAATTGCACTAAACATTTTTTTGGGGTTCTGGGAGCACCAAAACAGATAATTCAACTGAAAATTCAAATACGAAAACAATACTTTCTCCATATACTACGTATAGGGTGGAGAAAGTAAAAATCAGATTGTTACAACAAATTTTAATACTTTTACTGATTAGGCCTTTAAAAATTATTTTCCGATATCTTTATTCGGTGAAAAATTGTTTGTTCGTGTCGTCAGTAAAAAAACAAACAGGGCTTACTTTCCACAATTCAATTAATGTCACAACACCATATTTAAAATGAGACTTATTTATTATTTATCTAACAGAAAAGGTATTTAACGAGGCCAAATTATCATTGATTGATTACCATAGCAACAAGTAAACAAACTGAGACGATATCGTACCGATAAAGAAGGGAGACCAACAGCTCGTCGACATGTCGGCGCCTGCAACGACACGACACCGATATGTCGGTTAGTGTGAAAGCTACTCTTAAGTTTAAGTTATTTTTCATGACCGACAACATCGTGCCGATATCGTGTCGGTGCCGTGTCGGTAAGTGTGAAATCAGCCATTGCAGTGATCCTTATGGAGGGTCCTAAGGGCCGGGAGTAGTAAATGAATACCGATCATGGTTCTCAGAACACGTTTTGGGGTGTCATTAAAAATGTTATATATGTATGTGTTCGCACTCTAGTGGCAGCATTTTGAGTCCAATTTGGTATAAATTTGGTACACACGTTGGTTGTCGGAGTCGCTCGCTAGAGTTCGTTAGCCAAAGTTATTAAATCATGATTTATCTAAAACTACTGAACGAATTTGAATGACATTTGGTATGTAGCTTCCTCTAGGGCCGTAGGTGCTGATAAGAAAGGGTTTCAAAAAATTTGAAAATTTAGGGGGTCAAAATGACTAAATCACGATTTCTCCAAAACCACTGAACGGATTGGAACGAAATTTGGTATGTAGCTTTCTATAGGGCCATAGCTACTCTCTAAGAAAGGGTTTAAAAAAAATCAAAATTTTAGAGGGGTTTGGATGGTTAAAGTTACTAAATCACGATTTCTCAAAAACCATCAAACGGATTGGAATGAAATTTGTTATGTAGCTTCCCCTAGGACCATAGGTGGTGGTTAAGAAAGGTTTTAAAAAAATTCGAAATTTTAGGGGAGGTTTTGGGAGGGGGGTGGGTAAATGTTACTACAAAAAACCACCGAATGGATTGGAATTAAATTTGGCATGTAGCTTACTCTAATTCCCTAGGAGGTCGCTAAGAAAGGGCTTAAACAATTCGAAATTTTAGGGAAGTTTTGGGGGGGTTAAAGTTACTAAAAATCCCCATAAGAAATACATAGTGTAATATATTTATTGATATAATATATTTTTTGTTAATGTACATTTCAAAACGATTTGTTGTCAATACTAAATGTAAAGTCTTACAGGATGTATATGTGTTTCTTGCGTCCGATCGCAAGAAGTAAGCATCCAAATTTGATAGTACGACGCCCAGAGTGATATTTGTTGGATCTAGGAGGACAAAATTCAAATATGATAATGCTGATTGTTATTTGATTATTATTTGATTAGTTTCATTCAAATAAGTGTTCTTAAAGACAATAGAATGTGGAACGTGGAAATTTGGCTGATTTTTTTGCACGAGTACAAAATTTTAGCTTTACATATACCGGTTTTTTTAAAATGAGCGATAATTAAATAAGAGCCAAACATTTTAATTACAAAACTATAGATACTCCAGCAGCTATTCTATTTTTATTTTACAAAATTATACTAAACTTAAACGTTTCAAACGAAAAATAAATAAACGGTACCAGGAACTGGCACATACTTTCTCACAAACATATTTAAATTATTAAACAGATTCACGGTGACTTGTAGGGTGGGGTAGGAGAGGTTATTTTGTATTAAAGTTGTTTTCCCATAAAAATCCATAAAATAACGGAAAAACCAACTTTTCTCAAAAACGGCCCGAACGATTTTGATTAAAATTTTACAGTTTATATTACTTTAGGTCCCTAATAAACTATAAAATTTTAGTCAAAATCGTTGGAGCCGTTTTTGAGAAAAGTTGTTTTTCCGTTATTTTAAGGATTTTTATGGGAAAATTACCCTTAAAAATAAAAAATTCACAAAAATGAAAAAATGCATGGAGATACCGTGGATTAGTACCTCCATACCAAATTTCATCAAAATCGGACGACTGGTTTAGGCTCTAGGTCTGATAACATCCACACAGACACACACACCCCCACCCCCACACACACACATACAGACACACATACACACAGACATCACTCCGAAAACCACTTTTTTAAGGTTCAGGGGGACCCAAAACGGATATTTCCACCAAAAACTCAAACTCGAAAATTTTGACGAATACAATACTTTCTCCATATACTATGGTATAGGGGGAGAAAGTAAAAGTTGATACGGTTTAATATTTGATGAAACTTGATACTTCTAAAACAATGCATGGCTTGAAAAATACTAAATTACAAAATAATTTATTACATTTTAAAACAAACTGGAATTTGTAACCTTAGAAAATGTATGACAAACTATAACCACTAACCACTAAATTACTAATAAAAATAAAAGAAAACACTCAACGATACAGCTAAAATTATTAGTTACTAGCTGACCCGTGCGAATATTTCGCAAGTTCGGAGTAGGCCTACATTTACCTGATTTAACACGTTGATTTAATTCAGTTAATTAAGTTTATTTATTTACATTGGTTTATAAATAACAGTTTCCCTATACAATCTTACAGTGTAAATAATCTAACAGCTGTCATGCTAGTTAAACAGATGGTTAGTAGATGGCGCCTTTCATTAGGAACATACAGAGTATAATATAAAAGTTTTTTAAATCAATTTTTGTTATTAAAACATGAATTTTAAGCTGTTTGTCTATTTTTCCCGTGTAGTGGTTAAGGAAAGCTTTAAAATGATGCCTCATTCATGTAATTTGATGATGTATTAAGGAAGTTATGGCGTACCGACAAAAAAATAG
>JAGFPH010010438.1:0-10157 GCA_018207615.1 Philaenus spumarius | reverse complement strand
ATAGGATTTAACTATTTACTTTGCCTTCCCCAAAATCAACCGATTTCCTTCATATTTGGTATAAAAATAATCACGCGATCAAAACACAGCGAATGATATATTTTGTTTTAAGTTTTTCTTTCAATTAAAAAAGTTTGCATAATGACACTGGGACAAACAGCAATAACTCTAATACAAAGGCAGTCGACAAGTGCCCATCCCCGATGTCGCACAATAGGCCTAAGGGTAAGGGTTTTATTACGGTCATTTTTATTAGCCTCACGCTGAGGTGAAATGAACTATAGTCCTATTATTTTGTTATCACAAGTTTATACATTGCAACCTCAAGTTAGGCCTGTTCAAGCTATTGACTATAAACTAAACAAACGCAGTTCTTTGACTGATTTTTTCAAATGTATACAATTGCACGAATGTAAATTCTGCTTTTGAAACATTTTTTGAAATATTGGAAAACAATATAGATTTATGCGTATGTTACAAATTCCTGACCGTCTATAAAAAAAAAATTATAAAACCCTGGATTACGAACTACGTACTTATTTTTTTAAATTAATAAAAGCAACCAGCTACGTAGACGATTAAAGAAACATCCCAATGACCAAAAATAAAGGAAAGGTTTAGAAAATGTAAAAGTTGAGGCAGGTAACATGTAACAGGTTGACATAAAGGAGGTTAAATCATATTAGTACTATAATAATACTGTATGTTTAAACATTGTAAAGGAAATTCAAGGTTGCAATGTAAGATTCTAAATGAGGTCAAGGGTTAAAGTCGTGAGTCTTGAAAATGTATACATTTTCTAAAGGAAAATGGAACTGATACTACTGCTAAATGAGTTTTATTCTTATTTTTGTAATTCTGTAAATGTTATCAGGACACCATTTGTAACAAATTGTTCTTCATTTTCAATGTACAACAGTCATTTTAAAGACCACGAAAAGAATTTTTTTATATTTTTAACAAAAGTAACACCGGGCGAAATTGAGAAAAAGATCCGTGGGCTAAAGTTAGACAAATCTCCAGAATTTGATGGTGTAAGTGCATCTTTGCTCAAGGCTATCAACATTCATATAACGGATGTCGTAAAGTTTTTAATAAACCTAACTTTTGTGACTGGCATGTTTCCTGATAGACTTAAAGAGGCCCTAGTTGTACAAATTTTCAAAAAGAGTGACAGGGAATAGTTGCAAACCTATTTCTCTGATATCTTTGTTCTAAAAGGTTTTTGACAAAGAGCTAAAGTTCATAATAATTATTTATTTAAAAAAGAAATGTTTTAGCAATAATCAGTTTGGGTTTAGAGTATGTTTTGGTACTGAAGATGCACTCTTCAACTTTAGTTCCTCTATTTATGATGGCTTAAATATAGTAAATGTGTAACTGGGATCTTCTGGATATAAAAAAAAACATGCAATATCTATTATATATACAAGGTCCTATAGGTGTTTTACATACGGAGTGGAAATACAACATTAGTACATAACCCACATAGAATGAAACTTAGGAGTTGTGCGCCACATCCTGTACTAATGACAAGATTTTTTGACGAATTTTTTTTTAATTCGTCGGTCAGCCCAAAACTTTTAAACAATATACCTGAATATAAAAAAAAAAAAAAAAAATACAAATTATAAAACCTTTTTGATGTATTTGAGACACTGGTTACACATTTTAAACGATACAGCGAGCACTTAAAATATTACAACTTAAAAGAGCCTGCTTTAGTGGCGGACATCTTGGGGTTTTATCCCGATAGAGCAAAGTTAAATTTAAAACCATTTATTTTGTTAATTTTTCATAATACATTTTTTGCAAAGTCTCGTTTTAACCACAGTCACAATACGCATCCGTTTTACGTTTCACATTTTTTTAAAAATCCCTTTTATTTTTCACGTCATTGAAATTTGTTTAAGTACCAAGTTTTTTTTTGCACAATAAAAATGTATAATTAAAAGTGAATCGCAAGCCGGATCCGCAATTTTATAAAGAATATTAAGTTTTTTTTTCATCACTCAATTACAAAAGATGGATTTATAAAATGTAAAATGTATAGTTTTCTAGATTTAACATTGAACATTTTCAACTGCCGCTTTTTTAAACATATTTGCATAGAAACAAATGTTTAAAGTAAAATGTACCTTATTTGCTTGTGTTAGCCTAACTGGATTGTTGTTAAATTTTACAGGACAACAATTTTACTGGTAGACAATTTTACAGGATAAATTAATTGATTGAAATTCGAAAATACAACAGCTCTAATAATAATAAAATAATATTAAAGTGATAAACTTTATAGTCTTAGTTCGTCTATACTAATTATCCTTAAGGAATTTTACAAAACTTGAAAGCTTTTTTTTTGTATTGAAATATAATTATAAATAGGTACCACAAATAACAATTTGTCCCAATTTGAAACATTTATGAAATAGTTTTAAAACATTTTTAGATGTTGGATCTTATTTGAATTTATTAATTTACCAAAAAAAGTGTTTTAAATGGAGGTTATTCTAAAGTATAATGATTTGTTGACATCTTAAAAAAGTTAAAGTATTTTAAAGTAAGTTTAGGTAGGCTACGTATTTTATATCTGATTATTTGTTTTCTACTTTGCTCAAATCAAACTCCTAGTATAGTTTCTAACTATTAATGTTCGTAAACGCAAAAAAAGATAAATGCTTTACAAAAGTATGTTTAATTTGTATTAGATATGAGTATACAAAATCGAATTTGTACTTGAACGAACCCGAGGCTACAGCTTGAAAATACAAAGCTCTTTCAGCATGACCAGTCTTTACAGTTGCTCACATTCACGTTTTGATACCACCTCGTAATGCCGAACTCCAACGTCAATGATTCTGTTTTTAGATTAAACGTGTAACATACTGGAAAACAACAGTGGTAATAACTTGAGAACTAAAGAGCAAGTCCTAAAAATACTTCAGATCTAAATATAATAGGCCTACATAAAAAATAAAAAAATCTACTAACACAAATTAAGGTTCTACAGATTTTTAAAAATAAATTACGTAAAAACGTTAATAGCATGCTGAAATTAGAACATTTATTTCTGACCCATGTTGATATGTTCCAATGATACATTGTTAAAATTTGGGAAGTATTGAACTGATTTGATCAAAATTAGGCTAAACCTTTCCTAAATGTCATAACTCTACAAGTTAGAAAAAACTGTAAGAAAATATAATAATTAGTTCTAAATTTATAAAAAAACAGATAGAAAGAGATAAGTTGTATTTTTAAGTATTGAGAATATTATTTACTAACACACACTTTATACGATTTATTATTTTTAATAATACTACAGTGTTACTGTATTTTCTTCTTCAAAATATGTACTATTTTGAATGTAAAGCAGTCTCATTAAATGTGACTGCAATAAAGTAATTAACTTTTCAAGGTCAGGGTTAAAACATAAAATAGGAGAAAACTCTTTAACTTCTAGGCAGTAAAATGAACGAATATTAGGTCTACAATTATAATGGCTAGCACTGTTTTGTTTCAAAATGTATTACCTTTTTCTACTGTGATTTCACGTTTCTATTTGAAGACATTCTTAACAATTGCGTATTTATTTCCTGAAACATCATTCGCTATATTTTATTGCATAAATTCAGCATATTATCTTAAATAATATTACGAATTATGTAAAATGTACGTGTTTAGCATATTTTTTTGTTTCGTTCTGTTTTTACAGTTTTAGAGATGAGACATTTCCCTAAAGTTTTAGAAATTGTCAATTTAGTTGAAAAAAATACCTAAATACATCTGTATTATCCAAAACATTATAAGAAAAGTTTTTACAGCTTAATCAAATGCTGTCAATTGCTTTTACAGATATGTTTTCCGACTTCAAACACTAAAATTTAATTGACAAAAAATAAAATGACTAAAGTATTAAGTTATTAAAACAACAAGTCTGACTCATGTCCGATTAAATTTGTATAAGTTCCGATGTTCGGAAGATATCGTGAAAACTGTGTAAATGGATTTATTCTTTACAAAAAATATATATAATTCGTATTAATCAAGTAATTATTTTTATTTTTAACATTAGGTAAAAATTAGTGCCAGATTCTTGCTCAGCATCCCAAAAAACAATAGGAAAATGAGTTTTACGAAAATCGGTAAAGAAATGAAGAACTTACTATAATTTGCATATCGTCTATTGTGTAGAAGTAAAATATTAAACCAATAATCCATTTAATATACCATGCAGTAAACAATAAACACAACCCTCCCTCAACTATGAATAGGTAGCAGGTAGAAGGGTAAGTAGGAAAGGCCGGCTGGGCCGATGGCAGGGTACAGTTAGGAAAGCGAGCGAGTGAGACTGGCCGGTTTAAAACTTACAAAACTTTCTGAATAACGGTATTTTGTATATAACTTGTATAAAACAGATCAACTATTGGTGGTCTCAGTTACGACGCTAAGTTGGGTGTATAAGAAATTGTATAAGTTTTTTGTAATTGGGTCCCTTATTTGTTGGTTTTGAAATGTTGATCCGATGCTTGAACACGAAAGAGCCACAATAAATGTTGATCGAAAATGATCAACCTACCCTGGTTAAAAATAACAGCAAAACCAACAAATGATTACGTGAGAAATCTATATATATATGTATATATATATATGTATAACAATTTATTGACATCAAAAGGCGTGTTCTAAGGACTATGATCGGTGCTCACTGACTACTCCCGACCTTAGGCCTCACCATAAAGTCACTGCCTAACTTATCTTTCCTATGTAAACTCTCTAATAAGAGCTTACAAGCAATATGCTAGCTATAGTAAAATATCGAATGACAGATTGGTTTAATAACATTTTCACCACACTACGATGTTTTCAGCTATTTTCAGGACGTCATTTGGAGGCCGAAAGTAGTTCTTTTCTGCCCTAGGGCCGTAAAGTCAGCTGTTCGTTTATTAAATTAAAACATGAACGTATATCTCAACACAATTTCGTTATGAAATAGGCCCATAATATGGTAAATGATTCAATATTTATTGCCGACAGACTAGTGGCACACACATAATTGTTATTTTCACCGTTGCCTAGCAACTGAGGTAAAACTGTACTTTCCATAGCTGGCTAGTTTATAACCTCAAAGTTTCATTGACATGTGTGCTAAATAAATATTCTTTTTTAATTGTATATAGTGTTTATTTTATTGTGTAGTGTGGTGAAATAGTATATTTCGCACCTAGGGCCGAAAATGAGGTTTTGCAGGCTTGAAACGATCAAGAGCTGCAAAACCCTTTCGGCCGTGGTGCGAACGCTATTTTGCCCCCTGAGTCCAAAAAAGTGGTTTTTACAAAATGTCTGTCTGTATGTATGTATGCCTGTATGTATGTAGGTATACAAAGCTAGAGCGATAACTATTCGATCGATTTCAAACAAATGCACCAGACATGTCAAGTAGGCCTGTATAGATGCACGAAAACGCTATTAAAAATTTTGAAAATACCCCCTTTTTGGCAAAAAAAAAAGCCCCAAAAAATCAGTCATAATTTTTTTTATAAAAAACGGCTCTAGCGATTTTGATCAGATTTTTGTTATTTGTAGCCCTGAATATACCCTACCATATGCAAAAAACCGCATCTTTCTAAAAATTCTCGTTTAGCTAATAATGATTTTTGGGGGTTTTTTGGCAATAAAGGGGGTTGTTTTCAAAAATTTTCAAAACCTTTTTTCGTGATCGAATAGTTTTCTCTCCTACTTAATCTCCTACTTTATTATCACCTCTCCTACATCTCCTACAGTTATGAAGACACAGTGAATCTGTTTAATAATGTAAATATGTTTGCGAGAAAGTATGTGCCAGTTCCTGGTACCGTTTATTTAACTACATTTGATGGTAGTCATATCAGTGAATGTAGTTTTAACTTGGTTTCCATGCCCATAACGCCATGGAAGAGCACAAGAGTTGCAGAAGGTTATACTATTGGGAATCAATTAGTAATAAATTAGAAACGATGGAATTAATTGTAGGAAATTTGCTAGCACCTACTGCTATGAATCATAAGGAAATCAGATGTACACCTTGAGTCACAATCTGGATCAGGAACAGTTGCGAATTTGAAACTTTCACTCTAAATGTAGTCATTTGCAAGTTGTTTATTGTGTAGTTTTAACTCGCTTGAATTTGTAGTTACAAAAAATAAAAAAATTTCAAAACCTATTTTCGTGCATCTATACAGGGCTAATTGACGTGTTTGGTGCAGATTTGTTCGAAATCGATCGAATAGTTTTCTCTCTAGATAATAATAATAATAATATGTATTAGTTAATCTCCTACTTTAATATCATCTCTCCTACCCCACCCTACAAGTCACAGTGAATCTCTTTAATAATTTAAATATGTTTGTGAGAAAGTATGTACCAGTTAATGGTACCGTTAATTTACTACTAAATTTCGGGATTTGAGGGGACTGACCCCATAACCCCCCCCCCCCTTGGCTACGGCATTGACAACAAGGAAAATACATATTTCTGTTATTAAAGTTGTTTGTGTCCATTCGAGATTTCTGCCAAATCGCTCAGTAAAATCGTTGAAGCCAAACAAATAAAACCTGTTTGTAGACCACCTCAACACTGATTATATCATCACCTGTACCACTACAGCTGAGGTTCAATAGACTCGCGCACTTTCACTTAGCTTCGAGACCTTGACAAGCTATTGAGCTCGTGTTGGCCAGGAAATCCCACAACGGAAACCAGTGCCAGCAAAAACTACTGACATATTAAGGATCGAATATACGGGGGAATCCCACTGCATGCGGGCCTCTACAGGCAGGGCTATAGAATACAAGGGCTGGTCCACTTCTTTGATGTTGACGCTCGCCGACTGTTCCAACCTTCCTCTTGCCCCCCTCCTATGTGACGTCACTCTGGTACCATGACACGCCGTGTAAGCACGGTTCGCCTTAGCTCTCACGTGTTATTTGATATAACGTTGCAGATGATAATTCTTTAAAAAATTATACAATACACACAACCACCTAAATTATATGTTTACCAAATTTGGTTAATATTGAGTAATTATTTTGTTCAGTACAAGTGTTTAAAGAAGGTATATAATTCCGCGAGATTTTCGCTTTTTTCGCCTTTAAGGCTAATTTTCTCGAAGGCTAATTCCACGAATTTCTTAAAAAAATTGTACAAAACACACACAATCACCTAAGTTGTTTAGCGAATTTGGTTAATATTGAGCAATTATTTTTTCAGTACAAGTGTTTAAAGGAAGTATTTAATTCCGCGAGATTTTCGCATTTTGGTGCACATTCAAGGCTAATTTTCTCGAAGAGGCATTCCATGAATTTCTTTAAAAAGTTATACAATACCTAAATTATATGTTTAGCAAGTTTGGTGAATATTGAGCAATTATTTTCCTCAGTACATGTTTTTAAAGAAGGTATATAATTCCGCGAGATTTTCGCCTTTTGACGCATATTCAATGCAAATTTTCTCGAAGAGGCATTCTATGAATTTCTTTAAAAAATTATACAATACACACAACTACCTAAATTATATGTTTAGCAAGGTATTTATTTAATGTTACGTTGCAGACGAGATTACTTTATGAAATGTTACCAAGATTATCAAGTAGGCTAATATTGTCTGCAGCGTTACTTGAATATTCCAAGAAACACCTTTACTAACAAAATACATTAAAACATTTTCAGAATGATGAGATATAAATAAATAAACGTATATAATATATAAATAATAATAAGATTTAAACTTAGAGTACCGGTAATTATTATTACTCAAAATTTAAAAACAACAAATTTTAAGTAATCAGCTTCAAATTAAAATAAACATTAAAAAATATTATTTATTTAATGTAAGAATTGCAAGCCAGATTACTTTATGTTAAAAAGTTACCAATATCCTCAAGTAATTTCTTCTGCAGCTTTAAGTTAAAATGTTTAAAAAAAATCTTTACTAGCAAAATGCACTTAAAATTGTCAGAATAATTAGATATAAATAAATATTATATAATATACAAATAATTATAATCAAATTTAAACCTAAAGTAATAAAATTATTGATGACAAAAATAAAACATAATTTTAAGTTAATCTTCTAGACTAAATTAAATTGCTCAGTATCAATTTAAATTTAAATAGTTCAATTGTTTAAATTCAACTATTAAATTAACTATTCCCTAAGGCCTAGGAAAGGAAAATTTCTATAAAGCAGTTTTTTTTTAATATTTTATTTCAGCAGTAATTATTATGTCATGTGCATATCTGCATATAAGCTACTCTTTTATGTGTAAGTATTTATAACTTTTATGTGTTTAATTTTATAAGTATTACACATGTTTTATTAAACTGCAGTATGACATTCAAGTTTTGGTGGTTATTTTGTATAAATACAAATATTTTCAATAATGTGGCACATTTTGTTCAATTTCATATTTAGTTTTCAGAAATGTTTCAGAGAATCAAATTAAAAGCATGCTAACATTAGTACACTAAATCGGTTTATTACCTACGAATTAGTTACTTTTATTGTAACCCTGTCTTCTGCTTATTATATCTTTAGACTAATTATTGTTTACAGTCTATTTATTGCTTTGTGTAGTGTCAATACTAAAACTAAAGAAGAGCGCATCATAAAAATGTTACAGCTTTGCTAAGAAATTGAAATTATTGTAGCAGAAATACTTATAAGAAGCGTTGGGAATGGAGCAGTTGTTACCACCGTGACGTCATCACAGTGGAAGTGGCGGGAACGCTTTCCTTGGCGGACTGGTCCCAAGGTCTCTAGAAAGGAAAGGTTACCTCATTCGGGAAATATCAAAAAAGTGGAGTGGGGGCTGTGACGTAGTACTTAGTATACCTAGACACAGTGATCAAAGCTATCAAAGCTCTGTCGTTTACGTTTATACGCGTTAAATTAGTGTATATAAAGTGTTTTAGAAGTGTAGGTAGAAGAAATATATTATTTAGGCCTACAATGAATAGAAAATCAATTAATAAACCTAAAGGTGGTTCCATTTGTGCGGTTGCAACTTGCAAATATTATTATGCAAAAGCAAAACTAGAAGGAAGAACTGATATATCATTTCACAGGTAGGCCTAGATATTTTTTGTTTCTATTGTAATAGTAAATAATATAATACCACTTACTCATATAAAATGTTATTATAATTTTCTTTTGTCTTAATATTTTGATTTAAAAGTAGTTTCTGTGGCTATCTTTTGCATTAAAATTGTAGAAAATAAATTTTTGTTCAGTATGCCCACCTGGTGACTTGAAGCTTATTAAACCCCATAAACTTCCCACACAAAGCGTGTTAAAAAAAACAAACAAATATACTAATATAATTTATTTACAGTTGATGCAAGGAATGTTAAATATAGGCCTACATATTCAATAAAAATACTGCCACCCAATTAAATAAACTCCATACAATTTATATGTAGGCTATCATACAGAGATACATTTTAGAATGCTATTTTATTAATTCTGATATATTTATCTTTTGCTTGTTATTTACAAATTATTTTAGGTTATTCACAAATTAATAATGTTTACAAAAACAATCAAAATAATTATGCTACCAAAACAAAACATGTATACAAATTGGTGTGTAACCAATTCCTAGTACTCGGGATTTGTTCAATAGAATTTTATTTCATTTTATTTTATTTTAGCAATTCAAAAAATATTTCTTACAAGTTCTTACAAAATTACTTACAAGTACAAGTAATTACGTTCTTTACCGACACAAAAAGAAGTAATTACGAGGATAAGTTTATTTTTGTAGTTTAAAATAAATGTTAATAGTAAGTAAAAAGAATACTTATTTAAAATACAAGTAAAACAAATACTTGTGGTTCATTCACTTAGTTATAAGTATTTATTTACAAAAAGACAAGTATAAGTATTTAGAATGGTGTATTCAATTTAGCCTTTATAGTGTTTAATTTTTGTGTCATACTTATATTTAGCTTTCCAATGAATACTACTTATCAGAAGCAATGGATACAGAAATGCAAACGAGCCGACAAATATAGTAAATATTATTCCTCTTAGCACCTATGGCCCTAGAGGAAGCTACATACCAAATTTCATTCCAATCCATTTGGTAGTTTTGAAGAAGTCGTTTTTTAATAACTTTGATC
>JAGFPH010010437.1:25286-40119 GCA_018207615.1 Philaenus spumarius | reverse complement strand
GGGGGGGGGGGGTACCGACGTAAAATTGTTGTGTCCCGTATTGTCCTGTAGACGATCTGGTCACCCTACCCTACGTGCAGTATCAAATCCGTTTAGAGTTATTGTACACCTTCCAATTACTATCTTAAACTTTTGTATGAAACCATTTTAGAAACTACGCGCATTTCGTTCTAACCTTGTGCAGTACACACATGATGTCAGTGTTTCCGCGAATCAATCTTTAGATTACATCTTACCTATGACTGTGTAGGAGTTACAGTCGTTTTGTCACGTAGTGCTGTTGATAACAGATTGGAAATGACTCATCTGTGATAAGACTGTGATTGCGTGAAGCTTTCGCCTCTCAATACAAATATTTTGAAGTATATTGCAAATTCTTCGGAACAGATGCATAAACCAAGTCAGTAATCTTCTGTGGACTCCGGCCGACATCTTTGATTCCAAGATCTAGTGGCAGAGGAGTCTGTGCAGAGAAATTAGGCAAGTTTTAAAGCGACTCTAACAGGTTAAAAAACAATTTCCGAGGCGCTATTACAAAAATAAAAGTGCGTGAAGCTTTCGCGTGTTAGAAGTACAACTTTTAGGTTGTAAAAACATTGCTTTCTTAAGTAACGCTCTCTTTGCATTTAATATACTATATGATCGGCTTTGAGATTAAAAATAGTTTAAAATGTACGTAATTTTATTATCCTTTTGTTTACTTCATTCTAGACAGCTAGGAAACAAATTAGGCCTATGTTTTTCTCATTGATTTTAGTAGGTCTATGATTCAAATGCATGATATTTTCTTTTGTTTTCCATAATGTATTTTGGGTCTTTGAGTAAAATATTAAATTATAGCTTCAGTACATTTACCATGTTGAAAATTTCTAACGACATACGTAAACTAATTTAGAAAAAAATGAAGGCCTAAGTAATTTCTTTTGAAGAACGAAAGTGAAAAAAACACAATAAACGATTCAAACATATAACCGCTGATTTCGTCCATTAGTTTCAATACTTAAACAACCATTGAATACATATTGAAACGTGTTCAGTTAATCTAAACTATAGTAAGCAAGCGTCTACCAGTTCCCTATGATACGTATTAACACAGACAAGCGTAGCATGTGCACAGACTGCCTATGATATATGTGAAGGAGAGAGTAGAGATGACTTCTTTGCTCTACCGAGCCTAAAGAAGTTTCATTACAAAAAAGCCGAAGGAGGGACACGACACGGCCATTGGAGAAGCTAATTCTGCTTCAAATTGTCAAGCTACTAATACGTAAGAAAAGTATTATAATAAACAAATCAAAGTATATCGGATTCTTCAACAAGTTTTTAGTAATAATCAAAAGTGCATTTCATCACAAATTTAAAAATCAAAAACCAAAAGTCAAATTGAAAAACTAAAATTGATTGAAATGATAAGTCTATCGATATACCGAATAAACGAAAGTCTCCTAAAATTTTATATAAAAGGTAAGTGGCACGAATTAAAACAGAAAGATAGCCAAAAATATACTGTACTTATAAGTTGTTAAATCTTTGATTACATATATGGGTGAACTCAAAATTTATAATTTAATACGAAGACTAATGTCATTTTGAAATTAATTTAAAAGAATAATCAAATCACATCAAAATAAATGTATGCAAGTCAATTTTGTAAAGTAATTATTCATAATTTTAAAGACCAGAAACTTCTGCCACAGTGTCGAAAGATACTTAAAAAGCAGTTAAAAGAGTGGAAGAATCTAAAACAGAATAAAGATCAGATTTATAAATTTATCAGTTAAGCCATTACTAAATTGTTTGATTATGTATAGTTTCTAGGATACATTAAACTAAACAAACAAAAAACATAAGTATTTAAAATATAAAGGTATTGTAATTGTAAAATTGTAATGCATTTGTTGTTACAATTCAAATATTTCCCTAACTCTGTAAAGAATTAAGAACGAAATTAAAAATACGTATTGGAGCGAGAGAGATAGAAGTCAAATTGGAATGTCATTCATTTAGTTAATCCGTCATACACGCCCGACACCTAGCGACAATTATGCGCAACACTAAATACTACAACGGAAAGGTACAATCAAATCACGACTTTCAACTCGAATTCATTAAAATTAAATTACAAAACGAATCTGTAGACCTACATTTCCTACATCAAAAATATTCAAAACTAAATTCTGCATCCAGGAAAGCTAAAATAACAACATAAAACCAAGTCAATCGACAAAGATTTACGTTAAAACGCAAGGAGAAACTAGGCCTATCTAATTACAAATCGAAGAGAAGTTGGCAGAATAAATCCGATTACAAGAAAAATACATTCTTATTAGAAAATTAAACCAGGCCTATGAAAAGAACCAATTTTTTACATCTCAAATGTCTTTGGTCTAAATCTAAAATAAACGCCGATAAGCTATTATAAAATATAAAAACGAAGCCCCGACCGACAAAATTTAATCGTAGGCGGATACTTCATGTATGTAAACTCCTCCCACGAAACGCTGTGATTGGTCCACGTAATTCTTGCTACCAAATGAAAAAATACAAAGAATAAGATATATACATTCTAGAAATTAGATAGCAATTCTTGTAATAAGGAGTTATTTAAGTGTTTTCTATAATTTAACTGTTTAAAATCATATTAAATTCATTGTAAAACATTGTTATGTATCAAAACAAAGACACAATTAAAATAAATCACACTTCATGACTCCCAAACACCTATTACATTAACAAACCCAAATTCCAGAAGATATGAAGATTCATCAGGCGTTATTATCCATTTCCTGGAAAGGTAGAGAAGCCCCAAATGAAGAACATTGTTAAGTTGGCCACTGAATAGTGTAGTTGATACAATTTTGGCTGTTGAAATTTAAAGAATAGAATCGGTATTTGAATAAATATGAAGCTTATGAAGTTCAGTGTTTTTCCTTTATAACAATTACTATCAAATTCTAATCTACAAGAACAAACAACCAATTGGGTGAGAACTTTCCAATTAACTAGGCCTAGTCTATTTTAAGATCCAACACCAAACCAGTTACCTTAGAGGGATAACTTATCTATTTGAACTAAACTGTGAATAATAATATATATATATGTTTATATGTATGCATATAGATTTACCAAGAACCTTTGAACTTTAAATTATCGTAAATTCAGTGATCCATTATAATACTAAATCCATTAACCAAATAACCTTTTTGACAATTCCACATAATCTTGCTCTCATTAATTTTGTACATATGTTAGTTGTGTTATCTATAATCAAATTTGTTTTTCTTTTAAATACTTTGGGAAAAAGACGGCTCCAACCCACCGAGTTAAGATCTTGTGTTTTAAAATTTTATTGAACAACAATTAATAACCTGTCTATCATCAAACTTAGTGTTCATAATCTAAATAATATTGTTCTTTGAAACAAATATCATTTTATGTATTACCTGTAATAATAAAGAAGTAAAAGATTGTTTTATAATTGTAACCCTTGTCGACAATCTTATTTTAATATAGATTTAATTGCAAAGTAAAGTTATTGTGTGAGGGTTGTAGTATTGTATGCTATGTCTAAACTTGAGCATTATACCAATAATGTATAATGTAGACGTCTTTGTAATTTTATTGAACCTATTTATCTAATGCCTCTCACGCTAGAGCAATGTTGAATCTGGTGGAATGAACCCATCAAAGACCTTAACAGCCCATTAAATTAAAGATAAGATTGGCACAATAAAGGCGCCAATAAACATAAGAAATCTCCTCGGCGGAGTTTTGACAGCACGTATAATCAACTAACTAATGTTTCTGTTTGTATGTGTGTGACGGGCTTGGCCAGAAGCAATGGCAAAACTAATGGGAACTACGTCAAACGAGAAATGATAAAATAATATTATGTGCAAAAGGAACGTTATGACGTGATACAAGTATGTAGGCATAATCGTGTGGACTTCCTCAGTTGTGAGATGGTTTAACTGAAAACATTTTATCTTGATAGACAGCATAGCAACAAGTTCCTCTTTTAGCCACCAAAACTTTTGTTTGAACTTAAATTCAGCCAAACTAGGTCACACGAAGTTTCATAAAAACCGTATAGTCAGTTTCGTCCAAATCAATCTGTTTCCCATTTAGGCTTGCATAGTTAAATAAATGATCAACTCTGCGCCAGAAGGAATAAGCGCAAAAACACGATTACCGCCTGTGCATTTCATACGTATGAGTACATTTTACCAAACATATTTTCTACGCGCAGTATTTTACACCTTAGACGTAAATAATCCAAATGTTAATGTTTATTCTCTCCTATGTATATGTGCAAAGTCTCTAGCTTCTTACACCGTTTTCGGTTTCTAGGACATTCCATAACGTTCCGGAGCATGAAGTCCCTTCGATGGTACAGATGCGTCTGGAACATTCTACAACGTTCTGGAATATTCTACAAGATTCTATAACATTTAGGAACATTCTGACCAGTCCGCCCACTTCGGCACTAGATTCCCAGTCAGTTTACCGACTTCCCATAAGAAGTCCATTGGTGCGACACCATACCTCCGAACCCATCGCCAACAGTTTCAAACCGAAACCTTCTTCATGGATGGGAGATGGAGGACTACCTTACTGAGGGGGTGGTTTGCAGAGTTATAGCGGCACTTAGGGACAAACCACGCTTACATTTATTATAGCCTGCATATTGATTATTCGGACAATTGCCATAATTATTTATCTGTTATTTCCGTTATCAAGTGACTAAAGGGTGCGTTCACAAAGAAAGCTGGTCGCAAGCGCTTCCTAAGGGTGCGTTCACAAAGAAAGCTGGTCGCAAGCGCTTCCTAAGGGTGCGTTCACAAAGAAAGCTGGTTGCAAGCGCTTGCTAACAAGCGCTGACCGGCGCGAGAAAAAGTTTTCATTGTATCAAGTTAGTGCGTTCAGAGACAACGCTTGTTCCGACTTGCAAGCGCCTGCTACAAGCGCTGACCGTCAATCAAGAACTTTTGATACTTGTTTTCCGGTGCTGGTAGCAGTCAAGTCGCTGACAACTCGCAGTCAACATGGATGTCGATGAATTGATTTCTCAAGTATTTAGAAAAGGGCCTATTTGGGACAAACGGATTTCAATTTAATTTTCTTGACGATATAATTGAATGTGCTCAACTTCATTCTCATTTAAGTAAAAAACCTTACGTTGTCCAATTTTAATTGACGAAACAGATGGTGATATCCACCAAATCTTCCTCTTCCGAGGTTAATTTCATGTATTACGATTCTCTTTCGGCGCACTTTCAAATCTACATTTTCAAGCAAAAATAATTCTTCATCACTTGAGGAAGACATTCTCGGAATGAAAGTGGCAAGCTTTTGTTGTGAACACCCAAAACTATCACAAGGGCTTGCAATCGCTGGGAGCAAGTGCCTAGAAACAAGTAACTTGCAACCAGCTTTCTTTGTGAACGCACCCTAACAAGCGCTGACCGGCGCTGATCGGCGCGTGAAAAAGTTTTCATTGTATCAAGTTTGTGCGTTCAGAGACAAAGCTTGTTCCGACTTGCAAGCGCCTGCTACAAGCGCTGACCAGCACGCAAGAAATTTTGATACTTGTTTTCCGGCGCTGGTAGCAGTCAAGTCGCTGACAACTCGCAGTGAAAACTACATTTTTTATCTTATAATGGTTTTTTAAAACTATTTGTATAGAATTATTATACGGTAAATGGTTATTAAAACAAATAGTTTCAAACATATTAAAGACTTACCTCATACAAATAACTAGCCGTTCTTCAAATGAATTGGTTGCTTTTGCCAGTTTCCACAGGATTTATCCAAAGTAGTTTCAATTTTCTTGAGGATATAATTGAATGTGCTCAACTCCATTCACAATATAAGAAAAAACCTTACGTTGTCCAATTTTAATTGGAAAACAGATGGTGGTATTCACCAAATCTTCCCCTTCCGCGGTTAATTTCATGTATACCGATTCTCTTTTGGTGCACTTTCAAAGCTACATTTTCAAGCAAAAATAATTCTTCATCACTTGAGGAAGTCATTCTCGGAATGAAAGTTGCAAGCTTTTGTTGTGAACACCCAAAACTATTCACAAGGGCTTGCAAGCGCTGGGAGCAAGCGCCTAGAAACAAGTAACTTGCAACCAGCTTTCTTTGTGAACGCACCCTAAAACTGCAGGAAAATAAGCCTAGAGTTCTAGGCCTTTGTGAAACCTATAACAATAAAAATAAACGAAAACTATACCTATAACAACTAATGCCTTGTGTTGATTTTAACTCATAAATGATAGCAGATCTCCGTATTGATAGCCTACTAACCACAATTCAGCATCCATAATAACTTTAAACATAAAACGGCAAATGTTAAATTTTAAATATTTAGATTCTCTGAGCCCAGTAGGCTACATCACAATTCCTATAATCAGTCGCCCCACTCAATAATAAAATTAAAGTTTTAGATTTATCAGAACAAACTAGGCTCAATTGAATATGCATAGGTATACAATAAAAATTGTTATCATAAATATAATTTTATTTAAAAATCAAAATCTCAAATTTTAGAACATCCCATTTGATAACTTAAAATATACTAAAATTATTCTTTTAAAAAAGAAAATGGTTGGGCCTTTTTATTACTTTTTGATAAGAAACTTTTTTTACCGCTTTTTAATAGTACTTTTAGACTTTTAAAATACTACTGGAGTTGTCCTTATGAAAAATCTGTTTCAACAGTTTTTATTACGGCAAGCTGGGGTACAGAATCACAACTGCACTATCGAGGGTTCAGTGATATAAAACAATTTTCCATGACTATCTCTTACTATTTCCCTGACCCCTACTGACCGTAGAAGTTCTCCCAATAAAACATTTTTTAACGCAATCAAATAAAAGTTTTTATACTTTGCATAAAACGAATCTCACCTGGTGTTTTACTTTTTTTAAGTAGTGCTACTTTTGTAAAGTTCATCGAAAACAATTTGAAGAGCTATAGGCTATTAATTTTGTATTTTTGTGCAATTAAATACGATAAAAGATTAAGTTTTCCTCGGTATCTTATTTCTTCTGCTCGACATTGTTTTATTCGTCTTTTCCGTTCTACTGAAAAAATTAGAATTTTTAAACGGGGTTTTTCTACTTAACTCATAAAATATGCATGAAGGCATATAATATGATTTCTATTCTATTATGAAATACTCTTTTACGTATTATTCAACCCAGGATTAAATTAGCTAGACCTTCTTGGCATTTCCAAGAACAGCGTCAAAGTTCCAAGAAGCCGTCTTTTCCTCGTTGCTGGGTCATGCCTTATTACAGCACTGTACTTTATTCTTTTATTTGCTTTTCAATTTGCACGTGACATGATTGTATGTTGCGTGTAATTAAGATAAAATAATAATTTAATATTTAATTATTAACGACCAAAAAGGAATACTTTAGAAATTGAAGGTGGTTGTTGAAGAAATTTAAAATATAAACATATAGGTGGAGTATTATATCGTTTTAAAGGTATTTTGAAAGCAAACATAAGAAAAAACAGTTTCAACTTACTTGGCCTGGTTTCAAGATGGCTACTCTAATCGTAAATTTTGGTCTTTCATTACTATGGATGAGGATTAAACTAGAGAAAATGGCGAAATAGCGATTAAGTGAAATAAACCTAACTCTAGACGAACCTGTTATTTGAGGTTATGTTAGACCTAGCCTGGATAAGATTAAATTATTTAGAGGGGACGTGTTTTCAATAATATTTTGGGATAAAATATGTTAAAATAATGGTCTGTTGATAATTCAACGGAGGAAATTAAGAATTATGTTTTTGCAATAGTAAAATTATACGCCGTATTATATAGTCCAAAGGCTTTTGCGGGTTAACTTATCTCACATTAAAATATCTAATGACACGCTCAAACGTTTTAGTTCTTTACCAATATACTTCGCCCAAAGGGCAAATTAAATCTCGAGACCAGCGAATGGGGTTGCCGGGAGAAGCACGCAGTTGTTTTCTCTAAGAAAGGATACATACATGGTAATACATTTGCAAATAAAATGAGAAAAACAGTGTAATAATTCCATACTGTAAACATTATTGGCTTCTACAGCGTTGTAAAGGCAGGGGTCTACATTAGGCTAAGGTTAGTTTAGGGTAAGGTTAGGTTTTATTTATTGTTACATTCCGATAGATTATGAAAGGTTAGGTTAGGGTTAGATAAGGTTAGGTTATAGAAGTAAGGTTTAGTTAGTTTATGGAAGGTTAGGTTAGGGTTAGGTAAGGTTAGGTTTCGGTTAAAGTTAGATTAGTCAGGTTAGGTTTGGTTAAACTATGTCAAATTATATCACGAGCATAGATGGTAGGGGGTTGGCGTGCGGAACACGCATGGGATTATGTTAGAAAAGAAATACAAAACATTTTGATACATGAATGATGATTTTGATATTAAACAAATGATAAAACCAGTGAAATAATAACTTATATATAAACGTACAACCGGTTTTTTAATACTGATCTACAACCGCAGGAAAACAAGGAAATCCACGATCTGGACACCCTCCAAGCTTAGGAGACAGTGACGTCACGCGACAGGTTTCACAGGGGGGCTAAGGCACAGTTGCAACATTGCTATGCAATAGTATGTTAATTAGTCAAGACGTTTGCGTAGGTCTTCGGGAAACTACATAACCACCAGGGTATTTAATGATTCTATCCGTGTCTAACGAGCTGTGGTCAAATAACCTTCGAGAGGTTGACATTTCAGTCAACTTGTTAATAACGTGTAGTATTACGTAGTACAAGTTCACCCCACATCATAATCCTAACATAATATCCGATAGTTCATAATAGTAATTTAACTTACATTTCATAAACCAAACCTAACCTAAAATATAATAGTCCTAACCTTACCTAACATACAAAACCATATTCCTAACGAAACCTAACCTACATTTCATAATCCTAACTTAACCTATAGAATTCATAGTCCTAATTTCATAATGTTAACCTAACCTGACATACATTTTTTAATAACAACCTAAACTACATTTCACAATGCCAACCTAACCTGACATACATTTTTTAGTAATAACCTAACTTACATTTCATAATGTTAACGTAACCATACATTTTTAACACGTTTATATTAGCTTCACTTGTATGTATGTATGTATGTTTGTTTGTAAGTAACTCTCCTTTGGACTAAAAGCCAGTGGCTAATTACTGTTATTATATCTCTCTTACGTAAGTTCAATCGTTGGCCGAGCGGTCTAAGGCGCGGGTCGTCGCTGACGTCAATCCCCGATCGTGGGTTCTAATCCCGTCCACGGCCAATTTTTTTTTTTTCAATAATTAATCGAACTAAAAAGTGAAAAATAAATATAGTTTAAAAAAACTAAAAAACAAGCTTTTAGAGCATATCAAACTAAAAAGTTAAAAATAATTTTTCAAATAAGCTTAAAACAATAATAAACGATAAATACTAGCATTATTGTAAAAAAAGCGTGGGGCGCTTTGTCCATATTTCTCGTACATCGAGCGCCCAACGCTTTTTTTACAATAATGCTAGTATTTATCGTTTATTATTGTTTTAAGCTTATTTGAAAAATTATTTTTAACTTTTTAGTTTGATATGCTCTAAAAGAGTGTTTTTTAGTTTTTTTAAACTACATTTATTTAATAAAAACCCTAACCTACATTTCATAATCATAAATCAACCTGCCGAATAGTTCATAGTACTAATTTAACTTTCTCTTCACAACCCTAACCTAACATACCATAGCGCCCAAACCTAACCTAACATACTATAGTCCTAACCTTTTTTTTTTCTCCGCAGTGAATGTGGAAGCTCTACCAGCCAACACCAAGAGTCGGCACTCCCAGTAGTGTGGAGCTCTCATCCACTAAACCACCTCCGCTTTACCATCTTACATCACACTGGAACTGCTACCAGCATTACTTCAGTGAGATGTTGTCTAAATTTCTGTTTATTTCCTATTGCCTAAATTGTACTATTCTCCACAGGTTAACTGTATGGATCTTGGCTCTCTTTTTGCTGAAGTATTGTTCTAGCAAAATCATTTATTGCTTTCCAGTTTTTTCTACTCTCTACCATGATCGGTATGAGCGAGGACACATCAGGGATAACATTTATATTTTTCTTTAGGTCTTCTCTTTCCCGCATCCACCTTGGACATTGAAAAAGTGTATGCTCTACTGAGTCCACTATTTCTTCACAATATCGGCAGGCTGGTGTGTCCCTTATCCTAAATCTATGGATATAAACACCAAAATCTCCGTGACCCGTCAATACCTGTGTTAAATAATAATTTGTGTCCCCAAACCTCCGGTTAATCCACACCCTAAGGTCTGGAATTAACTTCCTAGTCCATGACCCAGTAGCACTTTGCCTCCATCTTGACTGCCACAAATCAATGGTTCCTTCCCTCAGCTCTTTGGGGACAAGGACTATAGTCCTAACCTAGTATGAATGTTTCTTTGGTTGTCCTCTATAAGCTCAAAAACTACTCGACCTATTTCGCTTTGCCCTTTCTAGTTCCGGGAGTGTTTAGCCGTCCAAATTATTTTGATAATTACTTACCTTTAAAGGGTTAAAATGAGATAACTTCCCTAAAAACAATACACTTTTAATTCACATGAATTTTTTTTTATAAAGACGAAAAACCTAGGTGGCTATCATCGCCTAAATTCACATGAAAATAGAGGTATTATGACATTTTGATGTGTAAGGATGCATAACAGAATTATAGCTCTTTCGTTTTGATTACTTGCGTTTAACGGATGAACACAGGAATACCAAACCCTGAAACAATAAATATTCATTACTTTATTTCCATTGAAGCAAGGGAGAGAAAAAATGGTACACATTAAACTTCAGTCACTACCATCTAAGTGATTAAAATGAGGTTACTACCCCTATACAATAAATTCCAACTAGATAGGTGAAATTCGGTACATATTATTCTTAGCTGATATATAGAAGAAATAAAACCCATTTGCATTTCGACATCTTGAGTCTAAATGGTGAAATGGGAAAACTACCCTTAAAAATAAATAATAATTCGTGCACTTTCTATAAAGCTAGATACCTTAAACTTGAATACATTCTATACTTAATTTAGATATAGTTTAATCTATATATATATAAAAGCGAAAACCCACTGACTCACTCATCACGATTTCTCAAAAACTACCGAACGGATTAGAATGAAATTTGGTATGTAGCTTCCTCTAGGGCCATAGGAGCTCACTAAGAAAGCGTTTGAAAAATTCGAAATTTTAGGGGGGGGTTGGGGGGGGGGGATCAAAGTTATTAAAAAATGACTTCTTCAAAACTACCGAACGGATTGGAATGAAATTTGGTATGTAGCTTCTTCTAGAGCCATAGGTGCTCAATAAGAAAGTTTTTGAAAAAATTCGAAATTTAAGGGGGTATTTGGGGGATCAAAGTTATTAAAAATGACTTCTTCAAAACTGCCGAATGGATTTGAATGAAATTTGGTATGTAGCTTCCTCTAGGGCCATAGGTGCTCACTAAGAAAGGATTTGAAAAAATTCTAAATTTTAGGGGGGTTTGGGGATTAAAGTTATTAAATCACGATTTCTTCAAAACCACCGTACGGATTGGAATGAAATTTGGTATGTAGCTTCCTCTAGGGCCATAGGTGCTCACTAAGAAAGGGTATGAAAAATTTCGAAATTTTAGGAGTGGTTTGGGGGGATCAAAGTTACTAAAATCGTAATTTCAGATCTTTTATTATTATGACAATAGTGCTTTTATTATTTAAGATGTATATATACAAAAGCCAAATACCACTCACTGACGGAACACTTAAAAAGAATACAATTACGTTAAAAAGACTGAAAATACCAACCACCACGGGCAACGCCGTACGGGTCAGCTAGTGTATGTATAAATTACTTATACAGTATATAACAGAGTGCATTTTTTTTTAGTTTATACTTTAGAGTGGCTTGATTGCCATGTGAACACAATAAAATAAGTTACAGGACACAGATATTGACTTTGAGCTTATAAGAAGGAGACCAAAGAAGAAAAGAATGAAAATAAGATTGATAAATTGTAAAAATGAAGATGATGAAGAGGAAAGTTATTGTCCTGGTGGATTCTAATGTTTTAAAAATATGCGAAATGTTTAAACTCGTTTTTCCGAAACTTGTGTCTTTAGAGAATTTTTATTGGAAAGATGAGCTATTGCAGCATTGGCGTAGTAACAGGGGGCGTAGTAGTGAGGGGATGGTTTGGGTCTCGCAAAGCCCAGTCCATAATCCGAAGAGAGTCCGCAAGGTCGAGGTACAAACTGTCAAAGGAGCGCTTAAGCCACAACAAATTCTACTAATACATTTTAAAATTTGTTGGGTTCAAAACCCTCCGGAAAATTTTGACATGGCACACAATCATGTTTTTAAAATGCATCACCACTGGTGAATATCTTTTGAGCAGATCAGAAATAATATATATATATATATATTTTTTTTTTAGGCGGAAAAAATGCGTTTCGTGCAGACCTCAATCCAAATTAGAGGTACTGTGGGGCTCAATCCAGAGCGTACTGGCAATACCCACTAAAACGACCGCCCTCACCCCCAAGTAAGGAAGTCACTCTGGCACCGAACCCAGTCACAAGAGTGTTTCTTGCCTGACCTCTCCTGAGACAGCGTTACAACACTCCTGTAACCGCGTAACGGACAGAGACACTCTAGGTGAGCGTCAGCAGCATCTAGGGACCATTCCCTAATGGCTGCAAGCAGCTATCTAAAACTCACTTAAATATAAAAGAAGGCAAACAGGTTAGTGTCAATAATGAATGGAGTCGCAGCCTGAAGAAACCTATGGCGGGTCGTCCAGGATAGCGGCAGGCCGGGGCCTACCATCTTCCGGGATGTCGAGTCTCCCGCAGATCTCAGCTATATGAGGATAGCCTGAGTTGTGTGCATCCTGAAACAGTTTAGTGGCACATCTTATAGCAAAAATTTCTAGGGTAGGGATACCAGCTGACCCTAGAATGGTAGAGTTCCTCACGTACCATGGCTGATGCGCGAGTCTGCGAAGAGCAGTAGTCTGAAGAGTCTCCAATTTTTTCCTGCTGGATTTGCTGGCAAGCGCCCACCAAGCAGTAGACGCGTACATTAGCACTGAGCGAACTATTAACAGAAAAATTGTTAATTTAGCTTTTACTGGCAGAGGGCTATGCCTCGCCAACAAGGGTGAGAGGAAACCCTGGATTTTCTTTCCTTCGGAGACCTTGTTCTGTACGTGTCGCCTGAAGTTGAGTCGACTGTCCAGCGTTACGCCGAGGTACTTTACGGTAGGCTTCCAAGGGATAGCCACCCCGTCCTGCGTTTCATTTTGCGTCTTTTCCTGAAACAGATGGAGTCAGATTTATCCGCATTTATCTTAATGCGCCATTTCTGCAGCCACGGTGACAACGCGTCCATTTGTTTCTGCATGGTCTTAGTTGCGTATGCTGGATTCATGCTACTACAGTGTAGTAACGCATCATCAGCGTACAGCGGAGTGTCACACCTGGAATGGTAGGAAAGTCGTTAGTATAAACCAGATACAGTACTGGTCCCAGGACACTGCCTTGGGGAACACCAGCAAGTATCGGCCGCAGAGTGGAGAGTTCGCCGTCTACGAAGGTCTTGAAGGATCTGCCTGAGAGGTAGGAACGGATCAAGTGTACGGCAGCCACCGGTACAGGAGACTCGCTCAACTTGTAGAGAAGGCCTTCGTGCCATACCTTGTCAAACGCCTTGCTGACATCTAGCAACACTGCAACAGAGGACAAGAACTTATTGTGGTTATCAACCAGTTTGTTGATAACACGAACGAGGTGTAGTGTGGTGGAATGTCCACGACGATAGCCGAACTGCTCTGGTCTGATGTAGTACTCTAGATAAGGCTGCATCCTAGAAAGAAAAAGACGTTCGAATATTTTGGAGATGGTCGATAATTTTTCTTCGCTCTTATAACACAATGATGAATTCGTGCGGCCCGCCTTCGTTTACACGTCCAATCATCAAAACGTATTCTCTACGTTACGTATTCTCTACGTTGCTACGTCACGATTGGTGCGCTTGTAAATTGTTATTTACAAATATTCAAGGTCTAAGTTTACTTGAGCTTTTCAAAAATCCAAACATCAAGTCCAAATTAACACAAAAACGGTTGGAGTTGTAAAATATTTAAAAAACGCAAAAACTTAATGCAAAACAGGGGTTTACGTTTCGGTAAATAAGTGAACCGCGCATTGGCATATCTTTTGCGCATGTCTTAAAGTTACGAGGAGGTTTCCGCACGCTAATCATATGTTAGTAAAACAACTGCTGAAACGAAAATGCTTCAATGAACTTCTGTGTCTCGGCATAACCAAAATTGTTTTTGTAAATATGAGTGTCCGTGTTTTAATTGAGTTTGTTCCATAGTAAAATGCAAACTATTTACTAAAACTGTAGTTGGAGGAAAAATGTTGTGTGTCTTACGGGAAGAAAGAAACTTAGTCGTCCTAAAGAAAATTACCGCCCTTGACGGGCTCGTGCAGTAACATTTCCTTTCCGAGAGACAAAGCGACACTTTCCCCCCTTAAGACACAAATAACTAACACCCCTTATGTGCAAGTAATTTAAATGCAATTATTTATTAGATATTAGCTGACCCGTACGGCGTTGCCCGTGGTGGTTGGTATTTTCAGTCTTTTTAACGTAATTGTATTCTTTTTAAGTGTTCAGTCAGTGAGTGGTATTTTGCTTTTATATATATAGATCTTAAATAATAAAAGCACTACTGTCATAATAATAAAAGATCTGA